>JAQIXH010000746.1:0-11346 GCA_034700145.1 Panagrolaimus detritophagus | reverse complement strand
TGCTCAAATGATTTCAAAAAAAGATTTTAAAGCACCATTCTTTAAAATTGCTACAGTAATGGGGATTGTGGTAAGCTTAAAATTTTTACAGTGTAATAAAAGTGTTAAAGTAATATATATAAGATAAGTTGAAATTTAAAAAAAGCAGTTTTTAACAAAAAAAGGAATATTAAAATTTTATGTTTATTTGGCGCAGCGGTTAGTGCAGTCGTCCATGAACCAGTAGGTTTAGGGTTCGATTCTTACTCGAAATTTGGACGAAATTTTTCCATGTTAATTTTTTCATGTTAATTTTTTCTTGTTTAAATCTTTTTTCATTTTACAGGATTTAATAGTCTATATCAGTATTTGGATACAAATGAAACTTCCGTGGTCGATTGTTACAGGATACTGGTTTAAAGATTTACAAGAAAAATTTCCGTGGAATTATTTGCTATTAATTAACTATTTTATTTCATATTATTTTCCACGAGTCCGAGAATTACTCGTTCTTGCATCAGCGTTTAATCGCTTTACAGCTTTATCATTTCCACATAAACAAAATCAGGTAAATTTTTCACTTGACAAGGGAAGTACGCTAAGTGAGTTTCGATTTTTGACTTCAAAATGGGCTTAAATTAAAGATATGGGACTAAAAAAGAATTTGTGAAAGTATTAGCGGCCAATGGCTATCCAAAAAATTATAATCTCAAATTAAAGATCAAAGGAATTCTGCCAACAACAAACAGCAGCATCAAACATAAAAGAAATTCCTTTCATCTTTAATTTTAGATTATTATTTTTTGAATAGCTATTCGCCGCTAATACTTTCACAAATTTGTTTTCGTATATTTAATTTAAACCTATTTTGAAGTCAAAAATCAAAGCTCAATTCGCATACTTCCCTTGAAAAACAATTTAATATATATATTGGATTAAAGACAACTTTTTTGAAGTCCATTAATAAATTATGACTTTACGTAGGTCACAAAGTCCAAGAGTATAAATGTCATTTTGAAAAATATACAAAAATAAGATCTATTTTTCTAAGAAATTTATTACATAGTGCCATTTAATTAAAAAAATTAGCTTTTTAAATTTACTGTAACCAAGCTATTTCAAAAAACAAAAATAATTGTTTTTTAAAAGTAGTTTTACACCTTTTATTTCAAAAACAAATAAGACAGTGAAAATAAAGTATGTTAAAATATACCATTTAAAGGTTACTGTAATTACATCAACTGAAATTATATAGTTTTTTTACGAAAATCATTTTAACACGAAACTGAAAATTTTAATTTTTAAACATTTTACAGATATGGAAAAAATATTTATTACCAATAATTGGATTCTGCATTTTATTTCCATTGTTAATTTCATTTCCACTTTTAACAGGAAAAGTAAAGATTCTACCATTTTATGAACCCCCACCAATAATTGAAAGTTATGTCTTTGATCTTCAACTTAAATGGTTTCCGGTAAGAGCAATTTCCAATAAAATTTGAATCTTACGATATATCGGATATAAGAAAACGGATTTTTTAAAAACAAAGTTTTATCAGTTATAATTTTTTTGTTTACAGATTAAAAATTCAATGATAAACGCCATTCATACTTTGATAACAGCAAGTTTATCACTGATTTGTAATTTATTAACTTTGATAATTTTATATAATCGAAATCAGCAAAGAAAGAAGCAACAAACTGGAAGCATGTTTCTTCCATCATCAAATAAAACAGAAATTAATTTATTAATTATTTCTCTGTGGGACTTTTTGCTGTATTTTATCTACACTATCCATCAAGTAGGTGTTGAAAATTTTTTGTGTTTCAATAGTTGTGTGGTTAGCGCAGTCGGCTTATAACCAGTAGGTCGAAGGTTCGACTCTAACTTGGATTTCCAAGAATTTTTTAGAATTTTTTTTAACAAATTAACGACAAAGTCCAACTTTTTTCAAATTTTCAGCTTGTAATGTACAGTTTTGTACTTCGAAAAGATTTATATAATCCAATTTTTGATCAAATATACGTGTTAATGCCATGGATATTTGACTTGGTGCATTTATCTCGGCCATTTTTATTGATTTTTATGTGTAAACAAATGCAAGTTGCATTTATTTATGCAATAAAAAGGAAACTTCCAAATTTAGCTGGCGAAGGATCTATCATCATTACAATCAGCTCTCCTGCAACATATTGAGATGGATATTAGCAAGATTAAGAAAATAAATATAAATATTTTTTATACATTTTTTAAAAAAATTATTGTATGAAACGAATAAATCGCAAAAACCTTTTTAATAAAAATTTTGATATAATTGAATAAATTTCCGTTTTAAAAATTAAACTTTGAAAAAATTAATAAAGTATGTAAAATGCAGAAACATTTATGTAAACAATAAAAATTATGGTATAAACGAATAAATTCAAAAGGAACTTCTGTAAATTCGATGTTGAAAGGGTTTAATTTAAAATTTTTTACATTTGTGGAAATTGGAGAAAACATTGCTATTTCAAAATTAATACTGTTATGATTATTAACATTAGTTCCGCAGGCGGAACCAATAATCGATCAAAATAAAAGTCTTTCAATTATCAGTTAATTAAAACACTTTTCAAAAAGAAAAAACTAAAAAATTTACAAATACGTTTAATTTAAAAAATCATAAAAAATGTGAAAATGAAAACAGCGAATTATAGCATAAGCCTATTCAAAAAAACGATCGATAAAATCGAGCAAAAAGGTCAGACTTTTTTTAATATTGGAAAAAAATTCCATCTGCTTTTTTGATGCAAAAAAATGGAGATCAATTGCTCGTTTTGAATTTTTTATATTTTTTAGGAATTTTTTTTGTTTATTTAATTTTAGCAAAAGTTTATTAACGAAAATTCCGATATGTTTCACTGAAAGAAAACTTTACATTAAATAAAATAAAGAAAACAAAATAAAAACACATTTCAGCGCAAAAATTGAATGAATACAAATGTCTTTCAATTCTTTTATAGATGTTTTTATAATTTTAGTTCCAACAAATAAACAATGCTTTACAAGTAACAAAATTTTTCTCTTTTACAGAAATATTTCGAGTTTGCGAAAAAATGACATCAAAGAAAAAACGACAATTTTGCAAAAAAAAATTTAATATCCAAAAAACAAATAATTATGCAATTTTTTTTCATGCAAATTAAACAATAATAATTTTGATATAAATTTTCAAAAGAAAATTCAACAAGTTCATTGGTGATGCGGTTTATCCTTGTCAATCTTTTGACAATTTTGTAAATTTGAAAATTTATAGTCTTTTTTAAAACCGTTCTTTTCATTCCTTTAAATCCAGTTTTGTCAACTGAAGCTATCAAAATAATTTTTTATCTTTCGATTTTATGTCAGTTCAAACACACTATTTTCACATGAAACAAGAAAAAACTAAAAAATTCGCAAAAACGTGTCAGTTTTTTATTCTTAAAAATTTGAAAGTAGGAAAAAGGGCGGTTTTTTATATGAAAATCGACGCGAAATATCGATCGAAGAAAAAATAAAGGACAAAAACTGCAAATACTTTTTTGTTTTTAGAAAAGAAAAAAATGCAGTTTTAAATTTTTAATTAATATTTTTGAGCCAGTTTTCTGTTGTTATTTTTATTAAATGCCATGATAAGAAGAAATGTTCGAACATCCATGAATAAAACAAACATGATATTGTTCATAAACAATATTTATGAAGAAAATTAATAAAACAAACAAATCTACTGTGTTAAACGCAATACACAATGCTTGCCGCCTTGGACCATCCCAATTTATTTACTGGATTGCAGTACGAAGTATGTTTTATTCAAAAAAACTTATGAAATAAAATTAATCGTTAAGGCCAATTTCATCCAACACTCAAAAGAATTCGACTAACTGTTGCTGGTCTTGAAACCTTAAAACATCTTGCAGCTGAATCTAATAACAGATTTGATGTTGGAATGCCCACACAAGGGGACGCTTAGGCTGCTAATGATGGTGATGACCTGTTGAAGAAAAACCAAAATCAAGTGAAGAAGAATTTTTTCATTTATGTTTTCTTAAAAAAACTATAACCTTTGCCAAACTTAAAGTTTGAAACATAATTATAAAAAATTAAATATTATTTGCAGCTTACGTTTTTTACGGAAATTTAAAAACATTTTTTAATGCATAAAAGAAAAAAGAAAGTGTGCGGTTTTTGAACATTCAAAATATTCATTGAAACACTTTTTGCATTTTCATTTGCTTGATTCGAACCGTGTTAGCTGTGTTTCGATGGAAAAGGCAAAAGCTTTTTGCATTTTTCCTTTCTTTTTTTCCTATGACAAACGCCATTTTATTTTTTGAATTTTTTAATCTTATTTTTCATAGTAGTTTTTTTCGAAGTTTAAAAGGAATTTGTAACTAGTTTTTTCCAGTTTTATTTGAATCAGAAAGGTCTGAAGACATTATTGATTACAAAAATCCAGAAGTTATTTGACAAAAAAGTATTATTTATATGCTATGTTTTATAAATGTCCAAAATATGTTTTTTTGATGCAAAAAAAGGAAGAAAAATTGCTTGTTTTGAATTTTTTTTTTAATTTTTTAAGAATTATTTTTGTTTACTTAATTTTAGCAAAACTTTATTAACGAAAATTCCTTTTGCATTAAATAAAATAAAGAAAACAAAATAAAAACACATTTCAGCGCAAAAATTGAATGAATACAAATGTCTTTCAATTCTTTTATAGATATTTTTATAATTTTAGTTCCAACAAATTAACAATGCTTTAAAAGATACAAAATTTTTCTCTTTTACCGAAATATTTCGAGATGGCGAAAAATAAACATAAAATTTTGCAAAAAAAATAAATTTAATGTCCTAAAATCAAATAATTTTCCTATATTTACTTTTATGCAAATTAAACAATAATAATTTTGATATAAATGTTCAAAAGAAAATTCTGCAAGTTCATTGGTGATGCGGTTTATCTTTTGTCATTCTTTTTACAATTTTTAAAACATAAAAATTTGTTGTCCTTTTTAAAACTGAGTTAGTTTTTTATTATCAGATTTTTCTACTGAAGCTATCAAAACAATTTTTTATCTTTCGGTTTTATGTCAGTTCAAACACAACTTTTAACATAAAACGAGAAAAAACTAAAAAATTTGCAAAAAATTGTCATTTATTAATTCATAAAAATTTGAAAGTAGGAAAAAGGGTGTTTTTTGGCAAAAGTCAGCGCAAAATATCGATGGAATAAAAAATAAAGGAAACACAGCACGTTCAAGAAAGGAAAAAAATGTATTAGAAATTTGAGACACATACATAAGGCATGTAGTAGAGTGGTTAAGGGTGAGGCTGGGGACCGGAATGTCGGGGGTTCGAATCCCCGGAAAACTTTTTGGGGTAAAAAAATATGGCGAATCTGAAAAAAATATTTTTAATATTTTTTAGATTCTGAAAATGGATTCTGCAGCCTTCTGAATCCGAAAATACGATTTTATAGCAGCAAATACGTTAAAATTATGGAAAAAATATTTGAAAGTTTTGGCAACAAAACAAGCGTATTATCAAACATATAATGGCGTTAAAGTCATTAATGTTTAAAAACAAATACTTTATGTTTAACTAAATACATTTAAAAAATATCAAAAAAATTCACAAAATCGTAAAAAAAATTGATCACAAAAATGTTTTTTGCTTGCGCGAATTTAGTAACAAAACGCCAACACTCATTTTTTTATTCTCTCTTTTTCTTTTCTACTCCGTCTTCAAACGTGCTGTGGAAAAATCCTTTTTTGTTTCTAGAAAGAAAACAAGAACTGCAGTTTTGAATTTTTAATTAATATTTTTGAGCCATTTTTCTGTTGTTGGTTTTATTAAATACCACAATAAAAGAAATGTTCAAACGTTAGATAAGAAAGACTCGAAATGATATCAAGAAGAACGATATTTATGAAGAAAATTTATAAAACAAACATATTTCATACAAAATATATTTTAAATCTATGCAAAATGTAATTCAAACATGATATTTTGTTCTTAAAAATTTGTGTCAAAAAACAAAATGTTTTATTAAAATTGTTGAAATTGTTTGTTTCGTATTTGAAATAAGTATAATATAATTACAAAGTGCCAAAATTGAACAAAATTTCAATGAAAAAAGGTAACTTTATGTTCACAAAAATGGGGAAACGTTTTTAACAATTTTTCTTTTTTGTTTTTGAATATTTCCAGCTCGAGGTTCCCGAGATTTAGTCGACGGATGATGAATACTTGAATAAAAAATTAATTTTTACACAAAACTTTAAACATTGAAAAAAAGTGGTTTTTTGTGTACTTATTTTAATGAAGTCGACATAATTGGTTGGCTGAACTTTTGTAATCATGTAAACATGTTTAAAAATTTTAGCGGAAACTTTCTATTTCTTTTCTATGATTATCATACAAATTAATTAAATAATTTTTTCCAAATGTTTTTTTGGTTTGCATTTTCAGTGAATAATGTTCCAATTACTTTTTGTGCTCCGAAGAAGAATTTTTCTAATAAAACAAAATAAAAGGAGGTAACAAATGTCAAATCAAATTTTTTTTAACTTTCAAAAAAATATTGTGAAAAATATAATTAAAAAATGTTTGCCAAAGTTTCGAGAGAAAAGAAATTGTGTAAATAAGATTTTTTTCCTTTTTCGTTGAAAAGCATATAGAACAGTTTCGAAAGAGTTTTTTTTCATCAAAAGGTGATCTGCCCAATGAATGAAAAAAAAAGTGTTTCATCCAATATTTTCAATGTTCAAAAACCACTCGCTTTCTTTTTTTTTATGCATTCAAAAATGTTTCTTTCAAAATTTTCGTAAAAAACGCAAGGTGCTGTCAACAAAAATGGTGAATAAAAGGTTTTATAGAACCATCTGTCTTAAAAAATCGATGTGAGCTGTGATCTTTGGAAATGTGACAGGAGACACTTTTCGAAACAAAATCGTGCGAAAAAATATGTAAAAGAAAAACTATAACAATTTGAATTTTTTATTTAATATTTAATGATTTTGTCTTAAATTTTAAAGTTCAGCAGAGATTTTTAAGAAAACATAAATGCAAAAGCTTTCAAAAAAAATGACCATAGTGATGCAGATAGTCATCTTCGCGATAAATGCAAAAGCTCGGGTTATAAGTTTTAATATAATTTCATTTATTAAAACTTATAACGGACGTTTCATGTTGAAATGTATGTTTTTTAAATAATGTTCTTTTCTTAGTACAACGACCGATTACAACTTAAATCTAAATAAGTATATAAATAAAATATCAAAAATTTAAAAAAATAGCATTTATGCATCAAAAACAGCAAATGTCTTTTTTGAGATACATATGTTGCTTTTTTGCAGAAAAATCGATTTTTTGCTATCTCTGGGAATAAAAAAAATATAATTTTTTTTTCATTTTCGCAAAAGTAAAAAATCAGTTATAAAAGATGACATTTGGCTTTGCAATGTGCATAGACTGATCTTTTAAAACCAATTAATGTCTCGAATGCATAAGAAATAAATAAATGGAAAAAATAAGAAAATAACAAACATAAAATATATAGTTTACAAAACAAAAACATGCAAATAAACATTTTTATTTTTATTTTGTCAAATATTTTTAGGTTTTATTTTTCAATTAATAACGTATTTTACGGGTTTTTGAATTAATATTTTTATAATAAAAATGGATAAAAAACAGTCATAAAATGTCAACTTTAATTTTTAATTTTTTTTAATACTATGAAAATAGGAGTTAAAAATTCAAAGAAATGTTGTCAGCAAATAAAGAAGAAATTATTGAAAATAGTTTTTTCTTTCCATCGAAAGACGGATTTAGCACATTTGTCAAATGAGCAAAAAAATGACTAAGAAAAAAATTTCAATGCTCAAAAACTACAATTTTTTCTCTTTTTTTTGTGTGAGCGCACGTTTTGTTTTTTTTCTATGACAAATATTTTAAGCTTTAAAAATTTTTCATTTGATTGAGAATATTAAATGAATAATTTTATCATAAATTTTTAAACGTCTTTTAACATATTTATGCTATAAAAAATATAAAAACAATATTATTTAATGTTTTTGTAAAAATTCACGATTACAAAATTTTTTGCATTTGTGTTTTTCATGTTTTCATTATTAATCAGAATCTCTGATGAGCTAAAAATTTAAACAAAAATAAATTATATAAAATATTCAAACAACCAAATTTTTTTCCTTTTTTATTTTTTTTGTATCAAAAATGAAATTTCTTTGAAAAATTAAAAAAGCGTTTGAATGATTTTCGATGTTGAAAATCATTCAAACATGGCTGGCATTGTTTATTTGACAGATGTGTCTTTTTTTCAGCCAGCAGATGGCGCTTTTTTGGGAAATTTTGAAAATGCTTAAAGGAATCAGAAAAGAGAGTGGTTTTGAACATTTAAAATATTCGTTGAAACACTTTTTTCATTCATTTGCCGATCGAACCGTTTTAGTTGTTTTTCGATGGAAAAGACAAAAGCTTTTTGCACTTTTCCTTTGACAAACGCCATTTTATTTTTGAATTTTTTAATCATATTTTTCATATTAGTTTTTTTTTGAAATTTAATAAGAATTTATAACTAGTTTTTTACAGTTTTATAACAAAACGTGATAAATTTGACGACATTATTTATAAAAAAAGCCTTGAAAAAATTTGACAAAAAAGAATTATTTATATGCTATGTTTTGCAAATATCCGAAATATATTTTTTTGATGCTTAATATTTTCATACTTTTTCTATATATTCTTTTTCAGATGTTTGGACGCAGAGTTTTCTATGGTAGCCTGTCTTCGGTTAAATTTTTTATTCCCCGTAATTTCTTTTTAGAAATAAGAAGGAAGTAAAATATTACACAATTTTGTTTCTATTAATTTATTCATTTGATAATTCATATTTTAAAACAGACTTAGTATAATTAATAAATAAATGAAATGGCAGTTTTTAACTATTATATTTATACGCAAAGGTTCACACTTTACACTAATGAAAATCAAAAAAAGTAAAAGTTTTTTAAAAACAAAATTTAAATTAACAAGTATCTTTTTCAAAGTGTTATTTTTTTAATAAAGAAAAAGAATAAATTTTTACTCCAAGTTTTTAAGTAATTAAAAATGTAGTAAATTTGGCTGCTAGATTTTTAAAGAAAATTTTTTTTTATATTTTGTTGTTTTTTAAAATTATTAAAAAACAGCAAAATTTCACTGGTGGAGACGGGATTATACATTTTTTTGGACGACTTGCATTTCTAACGAACAAAGCTGAAATGTTTTTTTTTAAAAAAAAAATGCACTTTGAAGTAAGTGTGCAACAAAAATGATACGAGAAATTGCTAAAAGTACTTGTATAAAGTCTTTTTTTAATATTCAAAAATATTATAACAATTTACACAATAATCAAACTTCTTGCTTTTTAATTTTTGAACTCAATGTTTTTGATAGAACAATAGAAAAGATTCTGATCATCAAGGTCAAAAAAAAAACATAAAAAAAGGAAAACGTGTCAACCTACCAGCTCCATTTAAAACTATATTTTTTGAGACTTTATAAAAAGCAGTTTAACGCATTAATATTTCGAAAGTTTCTAAATGAATTTTTTCGGTTGTTTCAAAAGTTCAAAGTCGAAAAATGAAAACTTTTTTAAATTTGAACAATTACTGTATTTAATTTAATAAATACTATATTTTGTCCTTGAACTAATTGCTATTATTAAATATTAAAAAATTTGAACTTTATTTAATTGAAATTAATTTTGAAATTCCAATAAAAGTTTTCTGAAAACATAATTAATAAATAAATGAAATGGAAGTTTTTAATTATTATTTTTATACACAAAAGTGCATACTTCACTCTAATTAAAAACTGAAAAAAGTAAAATTTATTTAAAAAACATAATTTAAAGAAAAAGTATCTTTTTCAAATTATTATTTTTATTTCGAAAAAGAAAAAGAAAAAGATGTCGTTTTATAAGACAATTATAATTGTTTTGCCGGCTTTTGAAGCTTGCTTTTATGCCTTTCATTTTTTAATCTTTCTTTTAATGGTTTGTCAAAGGAAGAAAGGTTTTAATGGGCCATTTTATGATATTTATAGAATTTTACTTGCTGCAGATTTATTGTATTGGTTAACGGTAAAAAACGTTCTGGGGGTGTTTTAAAAAATTTGAATAAAAAAGTTTTTATATGAGTGAAATTTGGTCCTGGGTGGAATCCAAATTTTACTCATTTTTTGTCAAACAGGATTTTGAAATAAAAGTTTTAAAAAACAAATTTAAAAAATTTTTTGTTGGAATTTAAAAAAATTCATTTTTTCAAAAATCTAAAATCCTGCATCCAGTTTTATAAAATTTGCATATTTTTTCAGTATATCCTGTGTATTCGAATTCCACAATGGGGTTTATTTGTTGATATTTATAAATATTCAAATATTATGGGATTTATTTATTCATATTTTGCTTCATATTTATCTGTCGTACAATTTGTTGGTCAATCGCTACTTTCTTTTAATCGATTTACTGTTCTTTGGTTTACAACTCGTCATAAAAAGGTCAGCTTTTTCAACTTTTTTTTAAATGCCGAAGTTCTTTTGTTGTAATACTACAGAAAAATTTTTGTTGACAATTTTATGTCATCACTTTTAAGAATAATTTGTATTTTTCTTACAAGTCTTTAGAAAAATTTGTATTTTTGTCGAATGAGCAACTTTTCGTATGACTCAATTACCTAAATTGTACTTAAATTTAGATTAAAATCCAAAATATAAATTTTTATTAACTATGCTTGAATAAATGCGAAATCATAAGAGGAAACTTTTATTTGAATGCTAAAATTAATTCCAATTAAATATAAAGTCGAAATTTTTTAATATTAAAAATAAGTTGAATGACAATATAGTATTTATTAAATTAAATACAGTAATTATTCAAAGTCAAAAAAGTTTGCATTTTTCCACTTTGAACTTTTGAGACAACCGAAAAAATTCATTTAGAAACGTTCTAAATATTATTTCTTTAAACTGAATTTTATTAAGTCTTAAATATTGTTTAAGTTTGAAAAAAAAAACGTAAAAATAAAAAATGGATCAAAACTCCTGCTCCCTTTTATCAAAATGGAAAAAAAGGGGAATAAATTGATTCCGAAGGTTAAGATTTAATTGTAGCATATTGCTTTTGACTAAAAATATTTCCAAGTATTCCAAACAAACATTTATAAAACATTTTTTTACAGATTTGGAAAAAACATTGGTATACAGTTTTTGTCCTTGCAACTCCATTCTTACATATTTGCTATAGATTACATGTTCCATCAAATTATATTTTTAATCCAAAT
>JAQIXH010000745.1:0-11347 GCA_034700145.1 Panagrolaimus detritophagus | reverse complement strand
TTGAAAAGTATTTTATCGTGTTCAGCGATGTCGAAAACCTATAAATCAGTCGAATTATGCCAAAAAATTGAAACCCACTAAAATCGACTTTTGGTGTTGAAGGTGATGAGAGCATCCTTGTCCCGTTGTTAAATCACCAGTATGAGGGTTCCGCAGCTGATTTTTTGCATGAATATTTCTCTATACCAGCCCTATCATTTAAGCCATATATCGTGCCAAAACCCGACCGTGAGTTCTGGATCTTTAGCTAGCTAGAGTTGGTGCATTGAAGATTCTGAATCCCTTAAGCAATTTCTGTAAATATATTTTTTAGCATCCCCAATTGACTGCATTCAAAATAGACATAAATGTAGAGATCCAGAATGGACATATGTAATGGATTATTTTTGTCCTGGAACATGTGGATCATGTTTAAGTGGATCATTTTGTAGAGATTTAAATCCAGGATGTACAACAATGCGACAACTATGTAATGATATGAATTTTATGGGATTTATGACAGCGAGATGTTCACGAACATGTCAGAGATGTAATACAACAACGCTTTCAACATCTGCTTCAAATACAACAACTTCAAGTTGTACCGTACAATGCACAGATACTGCAACAAATTGTGCTGCAAATATTGGATTTTGTAATAATAGCCAATATTTTAATTTAATGTCACAAAAATGCCCTGCAACTTGTGGAAGATGTAGTATATCCGGAATCAATACATGTACGGATACAAATTCGAATTGTGCGGCATGGGTTTCAAATGGTTTCTGTTCCAATACATTTTATTCAAATGAACAAAAGCGCCAATTTTGTGGAAGAAGTTGCAATTTGTGTTAAAACAATTTAAACAAAAGCATTTAAAGTAAAAATTAATGCTATTGAAAAAAAAAGCATTTAAGTTTTTTCTAAAAATTTAAACAAATGGTTAATTCTAATTAGTTGGGTCTAAAATAATTACAAGAATAAATTTTTTAAAATCAAATCTATTTTGGATCATTTTTGTGCCAAAAATGATAAAAAAGTTTTCTGGCTACTACACTTTTGAAACTTTTTTTTACTACCATCGCGAAATCTACAAATATCGTAAAACTACACTTTTCACAAACAATATTAACATTTTTTATCGACATACTTATTTTGGGGGTCAGATCTCCGACCCCCCAGACCGACTGACCGACCTTCGAAGTAGGTCGGAAAAATAAAATGAGCATGAAATCTTTTTTACATCGCAAAAAAAACAAATCCTTTTTGTAATAAAAAAGGAAACAGCTTTTTAAACATTCATAAAGAACAAAACCGTTGTTAAACATGCATGCGTGGAGTGATTCCAACACAATAATTTTTTTTGTGAAATATTTGTACCAAAAAATGAATTTCTTTTGTCCGTTATATAAAAGCATTAACATCTAAAAATGTTTTGCAAAAATTTTCAAACAAAATTCAATTTTAAATTAAAAGCTTTAACATTTTATGCATCGCTTTTTCAGTTACTTAAAACTTTGTCATCCTTGCAAAAAGCTCACAAACATAAATAAAAAAATGGAATTGCTTTTGCGAAGATTTTTCGGAAACATCAGACCAAAAAGAACCACATCATTTCAAAACTTTCAAAGTTTCCAAAAGAAAAGAACGACAAAAGAAGCAGCTTCGTTTTTTTTATTTTTTTGAATATTTTTAAAAAGTTTTTTTTGGAATTTTCTTTTTAATGCAGAAAATACGATAACAAAAAAATTTGGTAAGGGAATTAATAATTTGAAAAAAAACCTAAGGATGCAAACATTATTTAAAAATAAATGATTTTATTCAACATTTTCAAAGAATTAATTTACATTCTATTTAAAAATTACCTTTTTTC
Organism: Panagrolaimus detritophagus; assembly: GCA_034700145.1. Taxonomy (NCBI): domain Eukaryota; kingdom Metazoa; phylum Nematoda; class Chromadorea; order Rhabditida; family Panagrolaimidae; genus Panagrolaimus; species Panagrolaimus detritophagus. The sequence goes on along the minus strand of JAQIXH010000745.1, from coordinate 9,495 downwards.
TTTTAATTTTATAAAAACGTTAATATTTAATTTATTATTTTTTAACTGAAAAACAGGAGTTGTTCTTTGAAATTTTAAAGAATTTTTGCTTTATTTATTTTTCGAAAAAACAGACAAACAACATTGTTTTTAAAATTTTAAGGATAAATGTTAAGACTGCAGCAATTGTTACTTCTTTTTTTAAAAAACATTTAAAAATTTTTCACTATTTTAAAAAAGCAAAAAATAGAGAAGGTTTGTGTTTTAAAAACCCATTCATAAAAGTGTCAAAAAGCATGCCAAAATGATGGATGTAAGATAAATTTTTTTAAATAAAGATTTCGTATTTTTTAAAAGATTTTTTTATATGCATAAAAAAAATTATTTAAAAAAATACAGATTTCGTATTTTTAAAAGATTTTTATATGCATAAAAATTTTTTTAAAAAATGCAGGTATTAATATTCAAGTTACCTTGAAAAAGTACCCTTTTTTGTAAAAAACTGTGACAAAGAAAATGATCGCTTTTGTTTTTGTAGTAAAAAATCTTTCAAAAATGGATGAATTTTCTCATTTTGATTTCTTGTTACATTTCTCTTAAAAGGGCAGACATAACAAAGGTCGTAAAAAATGTGCTCTTTTTCTTTCATTTTTTACAGCACAAAATTTGCGAAAGAACGAATATATTTTTTCAAAGAACCAACGTTCCTGAGCTTTTTTAATTTTTAATATTTTTTAAATATTTCATTATTACAATATTAAAGACTAAATAACTGACAATAAAAATTATTTGTAAATTTTACACAAAAGAAAACGCCGCCAAATTCCATTATTTTCTGGAGCATAATTTAATATTACTAAATAGTTAAAATCAACTCACATTTTTATGTATTAAAATTTTTTTTCACGACAAAAAATGAGAATAATGGTTTTTTCCCAATCATTGTTAATCCTTTTTAACATTTTATTTTTTTGCCAAAAAATCTCTTCGATTTTACATTATTTATGCCAAAAAGTAGCCTTTTCGAATTTGGGTACTTCTTCAGAGAGGAGGAAGAGTAGATGGTGGTGGACCCATAAGATTATCAAAATTAACTAAAGAAGAAGATTCACCATGAAACTTTCAGGTGTTTTTGAATTTGAAAGTGTACTATTTGTTGGTTTTGAAGAATCAAATACAAGACTTTGGCTAAGAGGTGCTGCCATCATTGGAGCATTAGTTTTCATCCTTAAGAAAAAAGAAGAGAGATTATTATTGTTTTGGCCGGGTTCTTTTATAGATCCATTTTTTTTTCTTTTTTCTCCCATGAATGACCGCATTTGACCTTCAAACTTTATTAAATTAAAAATATAAAAAACGCAAAAATATTAATATAAAAATAAAACAAAGATTAAATACAAAAATTTTTAATAAACAAAGATTTAATCTAAGTTAAAAAATATCAATATTCGTCAACATCTCTTTTCGATTTGAGGAAAGTTTTACATGAACAACTTTGTCGTTTGAAACAGCTGACAAAAGCAACAATCCGGCGCCTCGGGGTGTTGCTTGGAATTCTTCTTCATAATCTTTGCCTGAATTATGTGATTTTAATTATTGAATGCTAAATATAATACTGAAACAATTACCTGCAATACAAAAGCTGAATGATTGTCCAAGTACTGTTTTAATGTCATCAAAAACATTTTTCCATGCCTTTTGGTCATATTCTTTGTAATATGCTTCTCCAATTTTGATTCTTATGGGGAAGTAATGTTTGAGGGCTAAAAAAAATTTGTAAGTGTATTCAATACTATAGCAAATATGTATTACCAGAATCATCTTTATCATTATCATCATCATCCAATAATTCTGCTACACCAACAGCTATTGGTACCCCTAATAAGCCGGGGACGGATTTAGCAATGGTTTTTTTGTCTAATGATTTAAGGGCATTTAAAGTCCCTTTAACAGCATTTGAGGGCAATTTTGCTCCACATACTGTGGAGCAAAGAAAAAAGCAAGCAATAAGTCTCATCTGAATTATGAAAAACATTAAGTTTATGTTGGGTGAGAAAAAATAAATAAGTTACCGTTCAGGTTTTTAATTAAAAAAAAAGAAATAATTCAAATAAAGTTGTTGAAGGATTAAATAAATTAAATTTTAATTATTTTAGATTATGTTGATGCCGATATGTTTTCGCTTTCACATAAAAAAGAATGATTCAAAGAGAAAATTTTTTTGCGGTTTTTTGGATTTGAGTTATCGTTTTTTTTTTCATTTATTCCCGTTTTTCTGTTATATTTGCATTTTTTGTCGTCGCAAAAATAATGACCCGTCAAAGGTCAACATTGATTTTTTTTCGTCTATGGCAAACCTATGCAAAAAAAAGATGACTCACTTTTTCTCACTCTTTTTTTTAGTGGCTGCTTTGGCAAAAATTATTTTTAGAATGGTATTTTTTTCCCTTTCCATTATATCCAATTATTATAAATGCGTGGAATAAAAAGTAATTGATAAAAATTTGATATATAGGTGCTTTTCTCGTTTACTCCACCCCCCAAAAATTTGCATAAAAATATTGAGTTTGTAATGCGAATTGAAGCGGGTCGGTAGAATGGGCGGTTGCTTTTGTGAATGAATTTTTGTACCCCGTTTCCCGATGTCACTGATCTTTAAAAATATCAATTTTTTCATACATTGTTACTTTTTAAAACGGACTTGTTTTAACCAAATTTTTTGTTTTTGTTTTTTTATGTTTTTAACTCTACCCTTTTTAGTCAACAAAGAATAAAAAAAAATGGATCATGAAAGTTTAGTTTCTGAACTTCCAAAGCTTGAACATACGCAATTAACGGATCAATTAACTTCAGCAGTCAAAAAACAAAAACCTCATTTTCGTCTTGATGATATCCTTTTTGCTGCAATCAAAGAAAATGATGCAAAAGAAATTGAAGAGCTTCTAAAAAATGGAGCAAATCCAAATTGCTGTAGTTGTGCTGGTGTAACACCATTACATGAAGCAACAATAAACAATAATATTGAAATTATAAAAATCTTATTATTAAATGGTGCAAATGTTGATGCACGGGATTGTGAAAATTGGACTGCATTGCATGCATCCGCATGTTGCGGATATCAAGATATTACAAAACTTTTGATTAAAAATGGAGCGGATTTGTTAGCTTTAAATTTTGACGGAAAAATGCCATACGAACTTTGTGATGTTTGTGAAGTACTTGAATCTATTAAATTAGAAATGGCATTTCGTGAAATTACACAAGAACAAATTGAAGAAAAGAAGCAAGAACCTGAAAAACAAATGTTAAAAGATATGAAAGAACTTGTTAAAGAAGGCCAAAGCTTGGATACCCAAGATCCAAAAAATGGGTCAACATATTTGCATATTGCTGCATCAAATGGATATAAAAGTGTTGTTGAATTTTTAATTAAATCTGGTGCTTCAGCTGCTTTTAAAGACAATAATGGAAATACAGCAAAAAACTTTAGCAAAAGAATGGAAACATTATCCCATCGTTGAAATGATTGAAAGCTTACTTCCACCAAAATTAAACAAAAAGTATACCGGAAATAAAAAAGTAAAACAACATAATTGCCAAAAAGTTTAGAAATTTTATAAACAATGACTTAAAAATTTTTGTAGTTAATTGTCTCAAAGTATTTTAAAGTCTACTATCTTTATCGGCGTATTCTGTTTCTTTATTTTCTTTGTTTTATTATTCTTAAAATGTTATTTTGTTCAATACTACTTTATCCATGCTTCTTGATATTATAAAATAAAAAACAAAATTTTAAGCATTGGCAATAACATTTTATAATGTACTTATCCTAGGTTGATTCCAACATCGACAAAAGCTACCACATAAAGATTTATACAAATTTAAAAGTTTTCGACGATCCTTTGCAATAATACGATAAAAATCACAAACCTTCTTTTGTTCTGTTGTGTAAAAATTAAGGACGTGCGCAGCATTGTGCGACGCCAGTGTTCCCCGCATTTTTTTTCTGCCAAAAGATAATGAAAAAGATACTGTAGAAATTAGAACTTTTTTAAATTTTTACTTTTTAATCACGTAAATGTAACTTTTTACGGAGATTCCAAAAATTCAACTTTTGGACATCTTTCTTATACAAAAAATAAGAGAAAATTTCTTTTTTTAAGTTTTTTTGATGATGATACACTACACTCCGAAACGCGAAAATATTCACAAAAGAAATGTGTTCCCCAGCAGAAAAAAAAACTTTTTTCTATTTTTTAACAGTAATATTAAGCAGTAATATTAATTTTTTTTTGCTTTTTTCTCCAATAATTTTTTTACGGCGATTCTAATGCTACCAAACTTTGACATTTAGAGAGCAAAAATCTGTATTTTTCTTTTTCTCTGCATTTTTTTTTGCAGCAGCAGCAAAAAACAGCCACAAAACAGATTCAAAATGAATTCAAAACACAATTTTTTTAAGAGTTGAATTTTTTTTGCTGCAATAAAAAGAGCACAATTTTTTTTAATTGTTTTCGTTTGTGTCTCTTTTGTGCTCATCATTTTTGACCTTTGTTGAACTTTTTGCGAGTATAAAAAGAGTTGTGTTTTTTCATTTTTATACTCGACGTTTTTTTATTCTTTTATTTTTTTTTACTTGTTACTTGTTTCAACTTTCCATAAGAAAAAAAATGTCATCAAAAATAGATTATTCTGGAAAAGTTGTAATAATTACGGGAAGTTCAGCCGGAATTGGACAAGCGGCAGCAATATTATTTGCAAAATCTGGTGCATCTGTAACAATTCATGGAAGATCTGAAGATGGAATTAAAAAAACTACAGATTTAATTCTTGAATCTGGAATTCCAAAAGAACGAATTCATTCGGTTCGTGGAAGTGTAACGGAAGAAAAAACTTTGAAAGCGTTGATTGACGAAACGGTTTCAAAATTTGGGAAAATTGATGTTTTAATTAATAACGTTGGAATTGCAAGCAAAGAAGGAATGGTTGCAAATCCGAGATCAATGGAAAACTTGGATTATGTTTTGGATGTTAATCTTAAAAGGTGGGGGATATAAGACGTGATAATTGAAAATATTTTGGATCAACAGAAAAAAACAAAAAAAAAATTTTCCTCCATTTTTTCAAAAAACTGTTAAAAAACATAAATTTCCTCAAGTTTTTAATACCTGAGGAAATTTTAAAATAACACGTATTTTTTTTGTTTCAACTTTTTTTTTGAGGAAATTTTGTTGTTCTCAATTTCGAACCTCACCACCGGATTCGAACCGGCGACAAAAACAATTTTTGAAACGCTCGACCATGCGCGCTAGTAACAAAAGATGTCAAAAATTGACTTTAAAAAAACGCGCTTTTTTCAAAGAAAAGAAATTGTCCAATATTTTTTTAGGAAAAAAAATTTCCTCAAAAAAAAGTTGAAACAAAAAAAATACATTTTATTTTAAAATTTCCTCAAGTTTTAAAAATTTGAGAAAAAAGCAACAAAAATCGAAAAAAATTTGATTGCTAAAAAATGGAGTAAAACTGTTTATTTTTTTGTTTTTTTTCTACTGATCCAAAATATTTTCAATTATCACATCTTATTTACAAAATTCCTTTGAGTAATTTCCATAACTTTCTCCATTTTTAGCATTATTCATTTGACTGAACTTGCAATTCCACACCTTGAAAAAACCAAGGGGAATATCATAAATGTATCAAGTGTCGGATCACAAAAAACCAGCCCTACAATGCCATTCTATGTTATCGCAAAAGCAGCTTTGGATCATTTTGCTCGAAATTATGCTGCAATTCTTGCACCACAAGGAATCCGAATTAATAATTTAAATCCTGGTGCAACTAGAACATCTTTCATTGCCCGACATGGAATCCCTGATGCAGTTGTTGAAAAAATGACAAAAGATTTTAAAATTCCACTTGGCCGTTGGGGAACTTCAGAAGAAATGGGAGAATTTCTGATTTTTATGGCATCGGAAAAAGCTTCTTACATGACCGGACAAATTATCAATGTTGATGGTGGAGTTTTAATTGATAGTCCAACAATTAAATTTGATTGAGATTTTTTAATGTTTCTTAAAACTGTATAATGCATATACTTTTTTGTACAATTATCTCTAAATAAATCTTATAAAATTGATTTTTTGTTGTTAACAAATGCTTTCTTATTAAAAAACATGAAAATCAGGCACCACAAAAATTGCTGCACGTTCTTATTGTTTTTGCTTCATTGAGTATGACAAAATGACTTTTTCACATTCATTTTTTGTATGACTCACAAATCATACAAAATTTGATCGTTTTAACGCTTTTTTCAAAAAAACGAATAAAGACCATTTTTTCATAATTTTTAAAATTATTCAAAGAAATATCGTTTTTTGCTGCCGATTTAAAAAAAAGAAAGCATTAAAAATGCGTTTTTTTGAATATTTTAAATATGTTTTTCATTGTTCTGGCATTTTTAATAATAAAATACAATAAAAACCATTCCCAAATGGAATAATAGCAAAAAAAAGCTGAATTCCTGTATGATTTCGTTCTGACCGTTATTTAAAATATAAAAAAAGGAATTTTTTTACAAATGTTTAAAAATAAAATTTAGTAAATTTCGTTTTTAATTTTATTTTCATTTTAAAGCTTTATCATTTTCTGCATATTTTTTTCTATTTTACCAAAAAACTTTATTACCCTTCCAAGAATACACACATTTTTTTAATAAATCAAAAACGGACTTGTGTTGCGAAAATCTTTCGAAATCAAAAAAACCAATATTTTATAACTTTTATGGTTTTTGAAAGAAAAGAATAACAAAAAAAAGCAGCTGCGTTTTTTTCATTTTTTTGAATATTTTTAAACAAAATTTTTTTAAAATGCAAATGTTTTTGACATCAGAAAAAACAATAATAGAAAATTTGGAAGTAAAAATTTAAAAATTCAATCACATCTCAATCTGATGAAACCATTATTTAAAAATATATAATTTCATTCAATGTTTCCAGAGATAAATTTTAATTATATTTAAAAATTACTATTTTCATTTTATTTTGTAAGAGCTTTAATATTCTTTCCATCAGATTTTAATTACGAAACAAAAGCAATTTTTCGATTTTGTGATTAAAATTATTTTGCTTTATTTTTTTTAAAATACAGACAAACAACATTATTTCGAAACTTTTGTCCATATTTTTTTAAATGAGAAGGAAAATTGCAATCAAAACAACAGTCATATTGTTTCGCCTTTTAAAAAGACACAAATGACGCGTCAAAGAGATCAGCTTTTATGGTTTTTAAAAGAAAAGAAAAACAAAAAAAGAAGCTGCGTTTTTTACATTTTTTTGAATATTTTAAACAAATGAAGCGTCAAAAGAATGAAAAAATTAGAGAAGGTCTAAAATGTAATGTTGTAAAAATAAACTTACAAAAGAGCCCAAAAGAAAATTAAAATGATCGATTTAAAAAAAAATTGTGATCGAATTTAAATTAATATTTTTGAAATATTTTTCTTTGAATCTTCAAATATTTTTGCTGTTTTAAATTGAAGACATTTTTGATAAAATGGAATGTACGTATAAAAAAATGCATAAAACTACAATAAACTGAATCCTTTTCTGATAAAAAACACATTATTAAAAACATAAATTTCATTTTCAATTCTATCAATAGAATTGTTTTTAACCATATTTAATTTTATTGTCCAATGTTCACAATAAATACAGGCTTTAACATTTTTTGTATTCATTTTGTTACAACTGAAAGTTCGCTATCTGAGCTTATATCTTTCGAAACAGCAGATCAAAAATGTATTATTTCGGAACTTTCAACATTTCTTTAACGAAAAAAAAGCAATGTCTTTTGTCATTGAAAATATTGCTTCTTTTGAAAGAAAAGCAATATCATATAATTTTTGACATTATAAAGCAAAAATAGTTGTTTACTAAAGACATTGCTGGTTTTTCTCTTTTTTTGAATATTTTGGGGTTAATGTGTTTTAAATATTACTGATATTTTTGTTGAAGCAAAATCTGTAATAAGAAATGGGAAAGAGAAGAAACTCTACATGTTTCACCATTATTAAAAATGTGAGGATTGTATAAAAATTTAATTACAAAATTATTTGTGTAATTTTAAAAACTGTTTTTTCAGTTTTAGAATTATATTTTCGTATTTTTTTATAACCATGAAACGGCAATTCTAACAGAAAAATTTATTATTTTTAAAAAGCTGATAAAATTTTTCTGAAAAAATACACACACATCGCTCAAATAGCAGAAAATAAAATTTTTGTTACTGTTTATTTGTTCATTTTCTTATGTTGACAAATGACTTTTTTAAACATTTCTTTTACGATGGATAAACGTAAATAAAAAAAAACGCAAAAGCAGCCCGAAGAAGACAAATAAAAAACTTATTTCGTTACTTTCAAAATTATTCAAAGAAATATAGATATCCATTAAAACAGCTGTATCCTTCTTTTTTTTAATTTTTGAAACATTTTTTTTGCTAAAACAAAAGCTTATGATATTATAAAATATATAAAAAGGTAATCCAAAAAATAATTAATAATGGCAAATGCCACTTTTAAAATCATTATTTATAAAATACATCTATTTAAATTTTATTACAAAAATATTTGTTTCAGAAAAATGTTGTTTTTTTTCTGTTAAAAGTGTTTGCTTATAAGTACCATTTTTAAAATTCAAAAAAATAAAATATTCATGTAAAAAATTGTGTATTAATTTCAAAACAGTGTTCAAACTCTCAAAAGAACACATACTTTGAAGTAAGTGGGAAAAGAAGTTTCATTTTATGCATTAATTTCAGAAATGTTAATAAAATTGAGTGACGATAATTTCTTTGATGTTTTGAAAACTGCGTTATTTTGCGATTTCGTTTTACAAAAAGTATAAATATCATAAAAATTTTTAAAAAACTCCAATTTTCTTTTAAAATTCTTCAACATGGCATTTTTAAAAAAAAGTGTATGGTTTGTTTCCACAATTTTTTGAGAGAAAAAATAAGCAAAAAAACTGATGCAAAAACGAAGAAAAGAGACAACTTTTTCTTTGTGAAACATCAATTACAGTGTTAAACAAAAATTGTGCAACCCCAAAACATGTATACGATCGCATTTTTTTCGTTGGATGTTTTTTTTCGAATTTTTTAAAAAAGATTACGCGTGTGACAGATATTTTCGATATAATGAAAGTATTTTAATTAAAATGAAAATTGGTTTACCTAACAGTTGACAAATTTGAATGTAACCCACAATTCAGATGGACTGCTTTCTCGGAATTTTGATAAACGCGCTCCAACTATATTCTCTTTTCTTTTTTTGACCCTTTTTTCCTCTTTATTTTTATAATTTTTCTCAAAATGGCGCTGTCCAGCTCCGTTTCCCCCTGTTGCGCTGAAACAAGTTTGAAATGTAAGTTTTTTTCCTAAGTTAAATGTTTTAATTCGTTTTTTTGCACCTACATTCGATAAAATATTTTATTGTTTGAAAGTGGTAATGTACAAAGA
>JAQIXH010000744.1:0-11354 GCA_034700145.1 Panagrolaimus detritophagus | reverse complement strand
TAAAATAAAAACACAGATAATTGATATTTCAATCGAAAACAATATGTGGGGATTTTGTACCACCATTAAATTTTGATTAATTTGGCACTCATTTTCTGCAATCGAGCAAAATTCGAGCTTTCGTTTTAAAAAAGGCTCAAACGCTCGGTTCTAAAAAAATATAAATCGAAACAATAAGAAATGAAAGTGCAGCTAAAAAATCTACAGCAGGAAAAAAAATTGATGTTTCTAAAAATGAATTTTTTTAATGAAGATGGAAAAAAGCATAAAACTTTACTTTTATTGTTGTTTGGTTTCAAAAAAATTATCAGTAAGAATTTTCTTTAAAAATTAACAACATTAATTTAAATTCTGAAATATTTTAAAATATGCAGATGTTACATTTCGTTAGATTTTTACATTTTCTTTAACTAAAAATGCTTTGTTATATTTCTTTGATTTTGTTTTCTCGAAAAATTTCGTCGTTCGATTGGTCAAAAAAATCCACGGTGCGCATTGTTTGTTATTTTTTTAAAGTCAAAAGCATCGTATTTGTGTGCTTTGATTCGAAGCACGCAAATACGCAACCAAATTTTTTTTACTCTTTTTTTGCCGCAAAAATTTTGCGAAACATTACTTTTTTTGGTTTGATTTTTTTCTCCGTTATTTTTTTTGTCGTTGTTGTTTTTTTTCATGAATCACAAGGTTATTTATTTCTTGTATATTGATTACAATATTATCGCATTCCACGCAGTTACATTTAAAGAAATTTGTTAATAACATTACTTTTTAGCTTTTAAGACTGGATTAAAAAGCTAATATCTGCTCCTTTAAATCACTTGCTAATATTTTGTTATTTGTACAATGAGTGACGGCAGTGAAGAAGAAAATCAATCAGTTGTAAGTTTTTTCTTTATAGTACTGATATAGCTTATATATTGCTTTATTTCAGGATTCATTAGCTACTGTATTTCAACATCTTGGAACAAATGATATACCAACTGAAGCACCAGTTTTAGCAATTCCATTACGTCATATCTATGATGATTTTTATCATAATCCATTAGATTGGTCTTCACAAAATATTGTTTCATATATAGATCAAGCAGATGTTTATATTGTTTCACCATCTGATGATCCACAAATCCGGAAAGTATCTGAAAATGGGAATGCTATTTCAACAAAATTTTCTCCTGATGGAAGACTTTTGGCTGTTGGAACATATTCTGGTGTTCTTGAACTTTATGATGTTGAAACAAATCAACTTGTATGGGAAAATAAAGTTCATGATTGTAGAATTGGTTGTTTAGCATGGAAAGGAGATGATTTGATCTTTACTGGCTCACGTGATCGAACTATTAATGCAAATGTACTTGCTGATAAAGCATATGTACAAATTGGAAGTCATTCACAAGAAGTAAGCGTTTTTACAAGTTTATATTTATAATGTGAATTATTTCAGGTGTGTGGAATGAGAGTTTCACAATCAAACGATAAGTTGGTTACTGGTGGCAATGATAATATGATAAAGATTTGGGATATTTCAAAGCTTTCTATGGATCCTACAGCTGTCGATTATGGTGATGAAGGTTTACCTCTTCATAAATCTGCAATTAAAGCTTTGGATTTTTCTCCAACTGTTAATGGTGTTATTGCTACGGGAGGTGGATGTAATGATGGCCGAATCTTTGTATGGAATGTTGCAAATCGTGAAATTTTTAAAGAAATTGAAATTGATAAACAAATAACAAATCTTCATTGGCTTCCATCTGGTAAAGAAATTGTTTCAACCTATGGATTTGGATGGAATAGAAATCATAAATTTAATATTGAACATAATTCTATTGATATTTGGTCATTTGAAACTTTAAAAGTTGTTCAACGATTTGAAGGCCATAAAGGACGGGTATTATTTTCGGTATGTTTTTTTTTCATTAAAGGGTTTTAACATTGATTACTGTAATTTTTAGGCAATGGCACCGAATAAAGAAGGCTTTGTCACAGCAGCTTCTGACAATCAGCTTAAATTTTGGAAGCCTAAGCAATGATTAATAATAATAATGGGTATTACAATTTATATATAATCGGGTATTGAAATAATGCATGCAACTGCCAAATATTATTATGTGCATTTTTTTTCTTATTTTTTTTATAAAACGGTTTTTGAATTGCCTTGCCAGTACTTTTTTGTAAGCTTATAAATTTTATTGGGTTTTTTTTTTCACTTCTTTTTTCTAATGCTATTGTTGTTTGTTCAAAAGCTACAGTATTATCTCAGTTATATATGTGTATGTTTTTATAAATACCCATTTGACCAAAAATTAAATTAAAAAACAAAATATAAAAAAGCACAAAAAACAAAGCAATAAAGATCGAATCTTATTTTTTTTAAAAAAGTTTACACCCGTAATTTTTCAGTGTTTAAAAAATGTTGTAAAAAATGAGGAATTTTAATATAATGTTGTGTCAAAACCATTGTAAAGTTTTAAAAGATTTTGAATATGTATTGGAAGGCATGATTTTCGTTGACCAGAAATAAAATCAATATTTAACCATGAAAGTTCATTGTATGTTTGTAAAATGTATCTGAAATAGGAAATTATTTTAGTAGGACACTGCAAAATATTTATTTTATTTCCATATTGAATTGTGTTTTTTATTTTTGAGTTTAAACAAATTCTACCAATAAAAAAGCTTTTTTATTCATAGAATTCGTTTAAACTCAAAAATAAAAAAGTTTAAATTTGGTGGTACTGTAATTTTACAAAATTCAAAGATATTTTTTTCTGAGAATTTTGCAATCATTAAATAAACTTACGTTAAAACTTCTTCAGTTTTATTAGATTCAAGTGGATGATTTTCTGTCATAGCTAACATAACATCATCATTTTGTTGTACATGTGGAACAGAGATATGTAAAGCGGATCTCAAATGTACAGGGGTATCATTTTTAGCATTTGGACATTGTGACCAAAACCAATCTGGAACATTTAAAGCTGGAGCTGTTGAAATTAAAAATCCCATTGCTATTGGTTGATTTGCAATTGATGTTGTTGTTGCACTAACTTCCCCAAGATCATTAATATCAATCCCAATATCGTCAATTTCCATTCCAGTATCATCTGCTGCAGAATTAAAAAAGAAATCATCTTCTTTATCTTCAACTAATCCAGTATCAACTTCATTCTAAAAAAAAGAGATAATTATTTAGGTTAAAGAAATAACGAAAAAATGTTTCATTTCGAGAGAAATATTTTAATTTTCCTTGTAAGATTTAAAAATTAAAAAAAAACTTACAGAAATGCATGGACTTGTTGGAAATACCATAATATGAGTAATTGAATAATCATTTGGATTAATTTTTCCACCTCTTTGTTTTGGATCAGCTAATAGCTCAGGAAAAATTTTAAAATATGCATCCGCTTCAGTACTAACCAAACAGGCAGCAATTAATGCCGGAGTTTCAACAAATCCCGGATTTAATGAACATGTTTTGCAAGAAGTTGAAGCCGTTAAAATAGATGGCTTATCTGTTGCTGGAGTTTGAAGGTCTTTATCCTTTCCTTTTAAAATTGAATTATATGATTGTAAATTTTTCTTTGCCAAAATTGATGTCCATGCTTTAAATTCTCCATGTCCAATTTTACCAAATCTTCCAATAACTAATCTCCAATTTTTTGTATCCATTGACATTATACCTTGAATATATGCCCATAGCCGTTGAATTGCTTCAACAACCAAAGAAACTTGTGAAGACAATTTTTGATCTTGTGATTTTTTTGGAGTTGTTCGCCTTGAAATTGATATAATTTCTGTATCATTTAGCTCCCCTCGATCATCTGTTACAGAAACAATTAAAAAGTCATCTTTGATTAAGCAATATGTAACAAAAAGAACTTTTTCATCAGGATTTTTAATTTTAAGTTTTTGTTGTTGAGTTATTTCATAATTTGATGATTTTGGTGCAAGAATAAATGGTGAAGTTGGAATTCGATATGTTGATGATGGATTATTTACAAGGGTATCTAAGATATCTGTTGCTTGTGAAAAAGGTCCAAATCGAGTCATTGATTTTGAAAGTAATGGTCGAATATCTTCAACATGTAATTGTCGAGGTTGTGAATAAATTGTAAATGCAAGTTTTCGTAAAGCATTTATTGAAGCCATTGGATCATTGACTGTTGATTGATTTAATGGATGAAAATATTCTTGTAGCGGATCATTTGAATATGCAGAATAATCAAAAATTGTTCGAATATCAATTAATTCAATTTGAATTCGAGGCTTTTTAATATGATCAAGATTTGCCAAAATATTGTTAAAAGATTTTAGAAGTTTTACAGTGACAAGTTTTGAAAAATATTCTTGGCAATTCGCAGATCCAAAAAAGAATGGATTTACAATATAAATTACTAAAACATGCGGCAAAGCTGGATTTTCTTCATCATTAATCATAAGTTCATCAATACCATTTGAGATAGAAATTGGTGAAAGTGGATCATCTGTAGATCCAAAGTTATTATTGATAGGTGGAATTGATTGATCAGGAGTTTGTGGATTTCCACTATCAAATAATCCCATATTTGGAAGTGGTGAATTAACATTTTGTTGATTTTGAAGAGATTGTTGTTGTTGATGATTAAACATTGATGAATCAAATGATGTTGTAGAATCTGATGGGGGCATTGGAGATGAAGTTGAATTTTGTGGTGGTGGTGGTAGTGAATTATTTGGAATTGCTGCCGGTGGTGGCATTGTTGAAGCATCCGTTGGAACTGCAGAAGAATGATGATCAGCATAAAAATCTCGATAAACAGCTTCCAAAAATGTTCTCTTATCAAAACATGTTATTTCAGTACCAAAAACTTGAGAAATAAGTTGTAAATATTGTGTAATAAAATATTCCAATTTTTGAGTTAGAGATTTTTGATCATTTGAATTATTTAAATTTTGTAGCGGAATTTTTATAATTCCATTGCTTAAAGTTAAATCTTTGTTATTTTTTGGTGGTGGTAATGGTAAATGTCTTCCAAGTCGATTCTTTTCATAAACGGATGAAAGATCTTCCAAAAATATTTTACATTTTTCTGTAATCAATGAATTGCTATCAAATGATTTTGTCTTTTCTGTTGCAAATGAATGATCCGGAATAATTGCAAGATAAAGGATATTCTTTGGCCATGAATATGGTGCAAGACCATATCGATCCCATGCCCATATTGCAGTTGGTGAAGTAAGAATTAAATCTTTTTCACTTCCAACAACAATATTTGGAATTGGTTCGGGATTATGTGAAGTATCTTCTTCGGCATCAGACTTTTGAATTTTATACATTTTTGTTGCTTTCTGATGCAAGGATTTCCATGTCAATGGGCCTTCAACAATATTTCCAGGAGTTGTTGGAGATCGAACAAGTTGTGCCGTATCTTCTAAGATTCCAACAACTTTTGGCATAAATCCACAATATTCAATTTCATTAAGTTGTGGAGTTTTTTCTGCTAACTGAACTGCCCATGGATGAATTAAAGATGTTAAATTTGTAGGTGGCTGCTTTCGAGATGTTCGTTCACTCATAACAATCTGTCCAAGAGATGATGCATCAAGCACAGATGAAACAATATAATCTAATTCAGATTGATCAATTCCATTTATAATATATTCTTTTTTGGGTGAAACAAGTCGATCAAATTCTTCAATTTTATCCAATATTGGTTCATCACCAATAAAGTATCCAGTTCGAATGTATGCAGATAAATCATGCCCTAATAAATACCATCGAAAAACATCAATAAATTTCCAATCATTTGATTTTAGCGGATTAAACCATTTAAGTTCAGGTTTATCCACTTCAACAACAACAGGTCCACCAGTTGCTTCACGGATATCATCAGTAAATAAATTTGAATTTGCAAAACATAATGTTCGATGCCGAACAGCACTAAATGCACAAAAGCAACCATCTGTATCACGATTTTTAACAAAAAATCCACCAAATCTTGTTGCCGCTGTTAATTCTGCAGTTCTTTCAGAATATAAATCATCTGCAAATTTTATCTCTAGTGGTACTGAAAGATAAATTCCATATTCATTTGTTCGAATACTTTCTGTGCATGAGCAAAGTGGACATGAATCATATACAGCATCATAATGCAAATCCAAAATTGAATCTCGAAGTAATGCAACAAAAACAAATCCAATACTTTTTTGAATTTTTTCAAACATTTGAAGACCTGTTAATTCAGGGGTTGCAAGTGGAAGGGGTTCAAATGGATTTAATAGAAGATTATCAGAAGATGACATCCTTGAATTTATTTGATTATATCCATTTGACATCATTGGATTATATGATGGTGGTGGGGGATGATGTGGATGGGATGGTGGCATAAATGCATTATTATTATTGCTCATTTGTGGGGATGGACCATATGGTAGCATTGAATTTGGAGTTGAAGTTATTGGGGGTTGTCCACCTCCAACAATTCCAGGAAATCCATTCATTCCAATTCCCATATCTGCCATTTGTACAGATCCACCAGTATTTGAACCGCAAACTGTAATTGTATTTGAATGAGGTTGCATATATCTTGGAGTTGACATTGGTGAAGGAGTTTGTGGTGGAATACTATTATTAAACATTGGATTCATTCCATTCATCTGTGGTGAATTATTTGACATAAATGATTGATGCCTTTGATTCATTAGCATTCGCTGTTGATGTTGTTGATGATGATAATACATATTATTTTGATTAAATTGTTGTTGTTGTTGATGTTGTTGCTGTTGTTGAATTTGCATTATACCATATCGAAAACTTTGTTCTCTTTCTTCAGCTTTTTGTAAATTAATTTTTTCAACAATTTTTGCATTTTTTACATTTATTTTTTTGATATATTTTGGTGGAAGGGGAATTGCTTCTCGGCCATTTCGTTCATCAATTGCTTCAAACATATTTGGTTGAATTCTTACATTATCTTTAAATGGATCACCATAAAATTCTTTGCACTGAATCATTGGCGCACATCCTTCGTATTTATAAATATTTATATTTGGTAAAACTTCGTGAATATTATCAATCATTTCAAACTAAAAAAGAGGGGTTTGAAAATGATGAAAAATCTCGTGGGATAAAGCTTACCATAGGATCAATCTTTTCATGAATTTTATTGTAAACTCTGTTTAATGTTCTTCGAGATAATGATCGAATTGGTATTGGATCAGGGGAAATTAAATCTCGTAAAAGTTCTTCTTGTTCAAGTTGTTGCTTTCTTTTTACTTCTTTGCTTAATGGAAATGGATTTCGTTTTTGGAAGGCTTCTAAAGCTCGTTTTGTAGATTCTGAAACCTCTTCAGGGATTTCACTAATAGGTACTATGGCATGTTGCTAAAAAAAGGCTAAAGTTAATTTCGATTTTCAAACTTTTAAAATTTTACCAAAGCATCTTTCAACGATTTTGTTCCTTCTACCCTAGCATTTGGCACTTGAGCAGATGTTGAAGGTTGAAGTTCAATATTTTCATTTGCAGCATCAACTTCCATCAAATCACTACTATCCAACAACATTTCTGCATCTTCAAATGTTGAAGATCGAGCTGCAGCAAAACTTCCAAGTTCATCAAATCCTGTTTGTTGGGGTTGTGGGGGATAAGCTTTAAGAGAATCATTTACAGATGCCATTGGATTTGGTACCCTTTCAATTGGCGCTGCATATCTTTCAATTTCACGTTCATTCATTCGTTGTTGATGATTGTCGTAATTTGATTCTTCATAATCATCTTCGTCCTCTAAATCACTAGATTCCATTCTTACAGATGGATAATAATAATCATCTTCATCAAAATATTCCAATTCTGGAAGATCACCCGCTTCAAAATATTCACTAACTTTTGGTACTCCAACTCTTCCAATATCAATTGATGGCAAGTTTTTCATTATAATTCGACGCTTTTTAAATTCATCATAAACAAAATCAATTGTAACTCCAAGATTTGAACGCTTTCGATATCTCCTTTGTTTTGGATTATTTAATGGTGTATCTGAACCAAAAGAGGATGAAGAGGCACGAGATTCTCTGCCATCACCAGCTGGAGAAGTTGAAGATGATTCATCAGTTGAATCAAGCAATGATCGAAGAATTGAATGTTGTATTGGTTCTGCAGGTTCATCTTCTCTTACATTTGATGAAACACCATGTGGTTTATCTCTTCGATGAAAATCTTGTTCAATTGTCATACTTTCATCATCACTAAAAATTTCTTTTTATCATTTTTATTACAGTTTTATAAAACATACGTATTATATTGTGAATATTCTGGTGTAACAACTGTAATTGGAGTATAGGGTGATGCAGGGCGTTGAATAGCTTGTGTTTCATCCCATTCTTGATCACCTCGAAATATTGGTAGTACATTCCAAATATTATCCGATAATGCTACAGTATATCCACCATTTTGACCCATATGATTTATTGGACATTCTCCTGCAATATTTGCATGCGCCCATGAAGTTGTTGGTGCAAAATCATTCCGTCGAGCTTCTTCAACTTCAGCTTCAATTTTTGGAGATTTTGGTCGTTCTTTTTGATAATCTATTTGTTGAGAAAATGTTTGTTGTTTATATCGCGGTTTTGGAGGTCGACGTAAATGCTTTATTTCTCCTGATGTTGAATGTACGGATTCAATTGACGTTGGAGGAACGGAAGGTGGTTCAGAAATTTTAGCAATACTATGTGGAGTATTTGGATTTAAAATTCCTGCTGGGGATATTGATGGCAAAGAATCAAAGGGAACTAAAGTAATTAAATTGTTTTCTTTTTTCAAATGTTTAAAAACAACCAACCTTCAGGAATATTACAAGATTTACAACAACATAGCTCTTTTTGTGTACAATCCATTAGGGTTAATCTTTCATCATGCCGATCTGGAGGTGGTAATAATGCATCTTCAAATATTCGTTGTGCAGCTCGACATCCTGCATAATATGACGATGGAGAAGTTGAAGGTGGATCAATAAATTCTATTTCACTCCCTTCTTCCTCTACATCTTCTTCATCATCCTTTAAATCATCAATACAAATCGCAACTAATACTGTTGGCCAAAATGTTGTAATTCCATCAATTTCAACAGCTAATACTTGGGGCAAATCTGATGAAATAGAAGGAAGTTCAGGATACCCAACAGAAAATAAAAAATCATCATAATATTTTTTTAAAATTTCTTCCAACTGTTTTTTTGTTGCAGTTTTATCCTTTTCGGGTGTAGAATAAAGCCCTCCAAAACTGCTTAAAAGATTTGTTTTTTCTTCTGCAGATTTATCGGCTTCATTTTCAGCCGGTTCAGATTTATCCAAATCAAAATGTGCCTGCTCTGGAAGGATATACCCCACAATTCCCCATGGTGCAAGAATAACTTTTTGTCGAAGCTTTTGTATCAAATGCTTTTTTGTTATTGAAAGTAGGGTTGGTTGTCGTTGAAATCGAGGAGAAATACAAACTTGATTTCCAAATGTACAAAATGTAAATTGAAATGCAATCATATATCTAAAATTTACATTCAGTAAAATCGGGGATCATCAAAAAATAGATATTACCTTGGTAAAATCTTTTTTCGTGTTGTTATTAGCTCTGTTAACGGCTGACAAAACCATCTTCCAAATCTTACAAACTTCTTTAAAATGCATCCACTTTCAATTATTCGATGTAAAGCATCATAAAGCAATATTCTAATTTTATAATCTAATCCATTTGATGCAAATGAACCAGATTGTTCTTGGATAAGGCCATTTTCCACAAATTCTTTAATAATTGAAGGCTCAGAATTTTCATACCAAAATATCCAAAGCTCTTTTGCTTCCATACCAGTAATCTTTGGGGATTTTTGTGCCGCTTTATTTACAACACCTGCCGTTGGCCGCCTTCTCCAAAATGAATATATTCGAAGTTTTTGGCATTCATTATACGCTTTTAAAATTGGACAATTATTTGCATTTTCTACCGGGGTTGGTGAGATTAAAGATATCCAATTAATACCAGTAAATTCTGTCTTAAATTATTAATGTTTGTATTAATGTATTCTATAGGGGGTGGGGGACAAAACTTACCCAACTAACAACATTTGTTAGACAATCTTCTAGTGAGCTACTTGGATATGAGACCATTATTTGATGATTTATTTGAACAAACAAAAATCAACCAAGCTCCTTAGAGCTGGTATAAAATAAAATTTAAGGAATCAATAATGACAATTTTATAATTTTTTCAAATATAGACCACCATCAAGTGAGAGTACCCTATAAAAGAAAAAGACAATTTGCTAAGAAAAAAAGAATCAATTAAAAAATTTCAAAATGATCTTTAAAATAGTGATATTAAATGTGGGATGGGAAAGACGAAACAGTTTTAAACATTTTTTAACACATAAATTAAAATCACGTTTAATTAAAAACACAATGGGAAAAAAATATAAGGGACAATGTTTGTCTTTTATAATTTAGCGGAAAACGATCAATATATAAGTTTTTTTTCTCTTCTTCTTCCTTTTCTTCTTTATGTTATGTTTTTTAGAAAAGCGCCAAAAACTCGGCAAAAAAGAAAATCGGTCATTTTTTTGGCGCAAAGGAATCAAAACGCCAAGGATATTTTTGTTTTTTTGTAGAAAAAAAATGACACAAAAAAAGAAAAGAAAAAACTGTAATTGTAAAAAATTGTGTTTTTGTTTTATGCTTTTTTTAAATTTGCACATTTTTTTAAAAAGTAAAAATTTTTAAATGCTGTAGGTTGCCATGGAATGTTGTTTCCGCAATTTTTAGTTTTTCTGTTTTTACAAAAAATTAATTAATTTAAATTTTTTCTTAGGTTTTTTGTGTAAATTTTAAATGAGTTAAAATTGACCTCTCTCTTTATATTTTTTAGAGACATTGATTTTTAAAATATTTTTTTCTCTTTGAATGAATCCAATTTTGCACACACATAAACACATTATTATTTATGCAAGAATTTTTTCCTTTTTGCTTTTTTTAGCTTAAAGATGAAAATCAGAAGAAAGAAAAAAGTGTAACCTTCCGTGCCATAAACAAAAAAAGGAAGGCTAGCAAGAAAAAAAAATAAATTGAAAAGAACAAAAAATTATGCTTAATCTTGAGAGAAACGTTTAACCCTTGAAAAAATGTGATTTTTGAACTAAAAAAAGAAGAGATGTTGATGGAAAAAGAAAAGAAGAATAGTTGAGTGGACGGCTGCTATTGCAAAAAAAAATCTTTTGCCATCGACTGCTATAGGCAAGAAAAAGCCGGACTTCTGTCTTTATTGCTTTGTTCAACTCTGTGTTAGAGAGAAAAAAAAGGTTGGAACGATCAGGCCCGCTGAAATGAACTCTTTCCA
>JAQIXH010000743.1:0-11358 GCA_034700145.1 Panagrolaimus detritophagus | reverse complement strand
CCATATTTCTGTACCATGAATACCAGAAGCAACATGTAAACCATTTTCACAGCATTCAGCTTTCATAACATTAATTTCAGTTGTAAAAAATTCTTCCCAATCGCCATTGTCAAAGATAGATTTTTGATATAAGCAAAATTTTTCATTCTTTTCTCCAAAACCATAAAGTTGATTTTCATAGATTCCAATCAAGAATACATTTGGATTCGAAGGTGTAACAAAATATCTCATTGTTTATAAAGCTTCAAGTAAGAGAGCACATAAGCTAAAAAAAATGATATAAAAAAACACGGGAAAAACATATCGATTTATAGAAAGATTTTTTGTTGCCATTATTACCTGCCAAACATCTCTCTCTCTCTGTTTAGCTTGTAATAAAGTAAGCAATAGCGGAAACATAATAAAACAAAGTATATAAAAAGATGGCAAAAAAAATGATTAAAATTTGTTGCAATTTTTTCAGAGATCTCTTTTTTTAACATCGATTGCTTTCATTGAGTAACAAAACGCCAAAGCCTTTTCGAAAGTTTACGTTTGCTTTGATCGACGTTGAAGGAGCTGTTTAAAATTGCAACAAAATTTAATCATTTTTTATCTTTTAAAATATTTTGTTTTATTGCGTTTCCGCTTTTTCTCACTTTACTGTTGCCATTATTACTTAAACGAGCAAAAATAAGTAATAATGGCAACATACCGATATGTTTTTTCCGTGTTTTTTATATCATTCTTTTTTAGCTTATGTGCTTTCTTTCTTAAGCTTTATAAACAATGAGATATTTTGTTACACCTTCAAATCCAAATGTATTCTTGATTGGAATCTATGAAAATCAACTTTATGGTTTTGGAAAAAAGAATGAAAAGCTTTGCTTATATCAAAAATCTATCTTTGACAATGGCGATTGGGAAGAATTTTTGGAAACTGAAATTAATGTTATGAAAGCAGAATGCTGTGAAAATGGTTTACATGTTGCTTCTGGTATGCGTGATACAAAAATATTGATTACTACACGGGTAAGTTTTCCTTTTTTAAATTTATTATATATGCATATACCAAGCTTTTAGGACAAAGAATTTACACATGTATTTTTCGTTGATATTTTCACAAAGGAATTTACTGAATTAAAAATGTTGGAAAAACTTTATGATGGATTTGCAACTCCTAATTTGAATATATGCTGCAAATGTTTGAGTCCTGTTCTTCGTGTAAGCGGATATCATATGAATCTTGGTTCATTTATTATTACTCCACGCTGTTATAACAAAGATGTTGGTATTTATCGTATTTTGGTATACTTTAATGAATCTCGTTATTGCCTTTTACAAATGGATTCAAATTCATACAAACTTCCTTTAATTATTTCTTCGAATATTGCTGTTAATCGTGAAGGAGAAGCTATTTATGTTGCCGAAAAAGAAAATGGGCTAATTGAAACAATGGGATTGGGTGCTTCGGGGATACAAATATATGCAAACATTCCTGAAGATTTTGTATGGCATGATATGGCATTCTCTCATGATGACATTGCGACATTTTCTTTATCTCGACAAAAAAGGGATGATGATATTTTATTGCAACTTTCACATCTTCAGTTCTCTGTTCCGAATTCATCTGTCGAGTAAGCTTTTAAACATTTTTTGATGAAATTTTTAATTAAGTATTTTAGCATTACTCTCGATTCATCCTTTACTGTTGATTCCAATTTTCCTTCTTTTGAATCTGTACCATTCTTTTTTTCATATAAAAGAGTTGGCGACAAAATTCCACCTTTGGAGACACCATTCATTAAAATACAACCATGTTTTATTGTATTCCAAACTACTTCAAATTCAATTGTAACAATTCCTCTTCGAATGCTTTCACTCTCGGAATCTGCATATCTTTCACTTCGTCAAATTCCTGAACCTTCTCTTCTACGTGCTATTCCGCAGTTTACGATTTTTCAACAAATTTTATATTTTATCAATTATCTTTTTGGAAGAAAATCAAAGAAAATTTTTGATGATCGATGGATGTCATTGAATTTTATCAAAAAAACTTTGGGTTTGTCTAATAATTTTGCTTTGAAAAATAATTAATATTTTTGTCATTTTTTGATTTTAAAGTTTTGTTTCTTTTTGTTTGTGTAAAATAAAATGTTTTAAAAAATTTACCGTATTCTTCACCTTTTATAATTACTTGAATCTTTTTCCAATTTTTTTCTAAAGAAATTTTGCTTTTTTCAAAGTTGAATGTTTTTAAAAAAAACCAAAAAAAAGAAGCCAGGTTCGAATCTGCAAATTTTTTGATTAACGGATTAAAACTTTTCGAATATTTAATTAATATTAAAATCAATGCCGTACAAGCTGATAAAAATGTTTTTGTAGTTGTATATGCATATTTTATTAAGCATATTTTTCAAAGCCGAAAAATGCGTGGATGGTGGTATTTTACTTTTGTAGAAATTCGCAATTTGCATACACTTTTTCCGCCATTTTCAACATAAAATTGTTGTTTTTTTGATATTAAAAAAGAACTTGATTTTTTGACAGACATTTGACTGCAAAAACAATATGTTTTTGACTTTCTATCTTTCATAAAAACAACAGTGATTTTTGTTAAAAAACTATGAGGAAATTACATCGTTTATTAAATGTTTTTTTAAAATAACATTTGTCTATGTACCATATTTGATCATTGATTTCCCCTTTTTTCTAGGGTGAAATTTGTTTTTGTTTTGATAGAGAAAAACTTTAATATTTTTTTTTCAAAACAGCAGACGTGTCTGAGAGAGTCAAAAAAAATAAGATTGATCAAAAATGTTCAAATTTGATCACTTTGATCGAGAAAGAAAAAGAAAGAGCAAAAGGCTTCCCTTGGTTTTTTTGTTGTTTTTTAGACTACATAGAAAAAAGTGGCGTATATAAAAGGGGTTGTTTTAGCATCTATAGTTTTCCATTTTTAAATTTTTTTGTTTTTTTAAGTGATAAAAAATAGTAAAAATGGGTATATTAGTGAATGAAGAACCCCTAAAATGGGAAGAAATTGTTCCACATCTTGATATTATTAAAGTGAGTTAAAAAGTATATTCAGCACAGCGTGCTGTTTGTTGCGCTATAAAAATGGTCTTCTGAAAGCCATAACTTTTTCACCAGGTCAGATAAAAAAATTCTGTCTTCACATTTTGTATAACTCGATGAGACAAGTAAAATGTTAAAACAGAGTTTTTTTATCTGATCTGGGGAAAAAGTTTTGGCTTTCAGAGAACAAACAGCACGCTATGTATTCAGCATTTTCATTTTTTATTCGACTTGGAAATTAAAAATCGACTACAATTTTAATTTCCAAAATTTTGACTAAAACCATAAAAATTCGGCTCTCGCTAAAACCCAACACAATCCAAGTTCCAATCCAATCCAAAAAAAACATTTGGATTGGATTTTAGTGAGGGCCAAAAATTTCACCGGTAAGATTTTTGGTATCAAAATTCGTTGAAAATTAAGAAATCAATTTTTTTTGGGTATTTTGAGGCATAACAAAGATTTTATATTCGGTAATGTCAATTTTTTTCTTTGAGAAGTAATTTCTTAATGACACAAAAACAAAAATAATTTTATTCAAATTAATTTAGCATTTAATGATTTTTTTGAGATAAAACAGATTTGAATAAAAATGTGCACTGTTTTTTCGAAGTTGTTCAATAAACATAATTTTGGTACCAAAAAATGCAGAATCTTAATATTAATACGAATTGGTAAAAAAAATTATTAGGTTAAATGCTGATAAAAATGATAATTGATAAAGAAAAAGTGAAAATACCGTAATTTTTTTATCCAAATTTTTTGCCCCTCCATTCCCCAATTTAAAATTGTGCCAATTAAATGCAGAATTTTTTCTGAGTCACATAAAATAAATAAATGCGCGAAATTGAGAAATGAATGTAATATTATAGGAAAAACAAAAATTCACAAATTGTCTTTGCACGCCTGTCTCAAGATTTGAACCAAGGAAAAATCTTTCTTTTAAACATTGAAAAAAAACTTTTTTTAAAAAATTCAATAATCTCTTTTTTTTCAGAAACATGGCATCGCACAATTTATGTCAATTTATCAAAAAGTTAAATCTCGAAAAGATGGAATCTTTCGATGGGGTGATGAAACAGAATATATAATTGTAAAATTTGATCATGAATCAAAAAAAGTTCGAGTTTGTCTTCGAAGTGATGAAATTCTAAAACAACTTGAAGCAGAAGCTCAAATCAATGAAGAAATCGGAAAACATAATGAAGTACTTTGGGCTCCTGAAGTTGGAGGATATATGATTGAAGGAACACCCGGGCAACCATATGGTGCATTACTTGCAAGTCTCAATAATGTTGAAACAAATTTAATTAAACGCCGACAAGCTGTTCAAAAGTTGTTGAAAGAAAATGAAGCAATTTTATCAATGAGTTTTCCAGCTTTGGGAACTCCGGATTTTTCTTTTCCTTCAACTTTTGTTGATCCAAAAAATAGTTTTGGAAAATCAATATTTTATCCGGATGAAGTTTTATATCAAGGAAATCCAAGATATTTAACGCTATTTAAAAGTATTCTTGGAAGAAGGGGCGAAAAAGCGGAGATAAATATTCCAATTTTTAAAGATGAAAAAACTGCAAATCCGTTTATTGTAAGTTTATAATCTAAAAAAACGAAAAATTAGGGCAATTTTTGTCATTTAATTAAACAGATTCAGAATCACAAAACAATTCTTTCTGTTCAGAACCTTGAAATCTATTTCTGAATCAAAAAAAATTTTTCAGCAAGAAAAAAATGAAAGAAAGGTATACTGTAGAAATTTATACATTTTTAAAATTTCGATTTTTATCTTAATAAATCTTTTTTCTTTTTTGTTTCCAATGATTTTTTACGGCGATTTTAATTCTACCAAACTTATAACATTTGTTTGGTAGAATTAAAAAAAACTGTGCACATTACTACGCTTGTTCCTTCAAAATTGAGAATCAAGAGCATATCATTCAATATAGGATTCTGAATGAGAATGAAATATCCCCACTCTATTTTTTCCCTTGAAATTTCAAAATATTGTTAAACCATAATTCTGTCTTTCAGGAAAAATTCAATGACGCCGAATCACAAAACCTGATCACATTTATATGGATCATTTTGGTTTTGGATTTGGTTGCTGCTGTTTACAAATAACATTTCAAGCAATAAATATGGAAGAAGCAAAATGGCTTTATGATCAACTTGCACCCATTACTCCAATCCTTTCTGCCCTTTCAGCAGCAACACCCATTTATCGTTCATATCTTTCAGAAGTTGATTCAAGATGGAATATAATTTCGCAGGGAACTGATGATCGAACTCCAGAAGAGCGAGGAGAAATGCGGTCAAAAGAAGGAAAATTTTTCATTGAAAAATCACGATATGATTGTTTTAGCTGTTATCTTCATGAAACTTCTCAACCTTTCAATGACACTGAAGTAAAATACAATGAAAAACATTTTCAACAACTTTTATCCGCGGGAATTGAAGAACCAATTGCACAACACATTGCACATATGTTTATTCATGATCCTTTAATTGTCTTGAAAGATCACATAAAAGAAGATTTTGAAGAAGGATGTACGGATCATTTTGATCTCCTTCAATGTTCAGTATGGAATAATATGAGATTTAAACCTCCACCAAGTGATAACTCTGAAATTGGATGGAGGGTTGAATTTCGACCTACTGAAATTCAATTAACAGATTTCGAAAATGCAGCACTTTCATGTTTTGTTGTACTTTTAACGAGAGTTATAATTTCATATAATTTGGTTTTTGTAACAAACATTTCAACGGTTAATGAAAACATGCAAAGGGCAGTTAAAAGGGATGCAATTTTGAATGAGAAGTTGCAATTTCGAAATAAACTTGTTACATGTGAAATGACAGAAGATGGAAAAAGGAAAGTTCGTGAAAATGGGGAAAATGAAGTTTCAATTGCTGAAATGTCTGTTAATGAAATTATTAATGGTAAATATGTTTATTCTTCGGAAACATCCAGATCTTACGTAAGCAGTTTTATAGGTTGGTGGGGAGCAAGCCAAATTTTATGCTGCTTTGGTGTGCGGCATAAGATTAAATGAAAAAAATCTTGAAAATTTAGGATTTTTTGCTTACGAAAGATTTGGATGTTCCCTATGGTTTGAAATCCTTTTGGAAGCTTCTTATTTAAGAGCAACGGTCACAAAAAAAAACTTTTTAAATCTTCAGATTTCATAAAAACTTTGTTTCAACGAAAAAATTTTTGCCTAAAATTGAAAATTTCGAAATTGGGATTTTATAGAAAATTGCCTATGTTTCGAAAGTTAAAACTTTTTTTATACAAAATTTGTCTATAAAATTTGCTAATTACACTTTTTTCAAAATTTCAATTTCGATATTTTATATAAAGATAAAGATCAACCTGAACAATCAATTTTGTAAATAAAGTGTTTCTTTGTAGTTTTTATTACTTTTCCATTTTCCAATGAAATTTTCAAAAAACTTCTGTCAAATTTGGCATTCGATGAAGCCATGAAATAACTTTATTATATCCCATTCTGCCATCCCCAGCAGATAAAACCCAATCTTCAAGTTCCAATTCATCCATTCTTTTTTCACTTCTGACTACTGGTTCAATAACTGTTCCTGAATCAGAATATTTTCAAATACTGTTTTGAAATATATCAAATTATTTTAACCCCATTTTTAACATTTTTAAAATTTAAGGTGACGGAAAAGAATTTCCTGGATTAGTTCCTCTAATCTTCCAATTCCTCGATGAAGCTGAAGTTGATACAGAAACTCGAAACACAATTACTCAATATTTAACATTTATTCAAAATCGAGCATCTGGAAAAATTTCAACGCTTGCAAAGTGGATGAGAAATTATGTTCAAAAACATCCAAAATATGCCAAAGATTCATATGTTCCTGATGAAACTATCTACGATATGATTAAAACTGTATGATTTTATATTTATTTATTTACCATAAATTGAAATTTTTAAGATGGATGAAATTTCTAAAGGAAATGAAAAATGTCCGGAATTACTTGGAAATTTTTCTTCACAAACAAAAAGAGATATTCCAACAGCAGTTTGCAGAGGAGAGGCAATTATTACTGCTGCACAAAGGAAAGATGATGTTACTTGTTAGGTGTAAATAAAAAATGAATGTTTTTAACAAGCTAATTCAATAAGCACCATAGAAATTTTTCAACCAAACGCAGTCCAGATTTGACGACTGAAAGGGTGAAATCATTCGGGTTGAGTCCAATTCTATCTTTGTAGGCATCAAACAAAAAGAGAAATTGCTCCAGAAATTGTTGATGCCTTCAAAAACAGAATAGATCTCAACACGAATGATTGCACCCTTTCAGTGGTCAAATTTGGATTGCAAATACAAGGTTTTTATATCTATTATTTAGTTCGAACTTTTAAATAAAACATTTATTATTCCAATTTCTACTTTTACATTACTGATAAATGATTCAAACATTAAATTCATAAATAATTAAAAAGTCAAAGATATATACCGAAAAGCATATACAGCATTTTATTTTCACAGTTTAAAAAAGAAGATTACAATTGTAGCCATTTCATCCCAGAAACAGCAAAAAATTTTATCAACACCAATGATCACTTAAAAACTGACATTAGCGAAAAAATTCTATAATGTTTTTATTTAAAAATATAATTGTAAAAATTTTATTCATATCAACATTTTGAATTTTGCAGAAATCGAAAGCAAAAAATCATCAAAAAAATACCCATAAATACCTGTTATTAAATTTATTAAAAGTTAAATACACCTTTTTTTTCAAACTATAACTAAATTCTTTAACGTTTTTTCCCAAAAATTAAATTAAATTTATAAAATTCAATAAATCCCTTTCGAAAAACTGACGAAACATAAAACAGAATAAATACTGAAGGATAAAATTCTATAAGATATAAAGCGTTTCCAAAAATTTCACGATTTTCGGTTGAAATTTTTGCAAAAATAACAAAAAAAATTAAGGAATAAAGTGCTGCCAAAGAAATTGAAGAAACTAATGTTTGAATAATTAATCGTTTTTCGAGGGAAGCTTTGAAAGTTTGAGTTGTTTTTGGAGATTTGTGAATTCCAAAAAGAACGAAAAAGATTGAAAGAATTGATAATGAAATGTTTGCAATTGCAGTGTTTAGACTGTTCAAGCTTTCGGAATCCATTAGGCTATTACAATTGTTGCAAAATAAATTTGTTAAAGAATGAAAGTCGATCATGAATGGAAAAAGTATGATTAAAAGAATGAATATTCCCGTAACTGTTTTGCCCCATATCTACAATATCATTGATATGATGCTAACATAATGTATCCAACTAAGAATTAAGTGTTATCATGGGATGTGCGGAAGTACTTCCGCGGAACACTTTTCCGCAAATTTTTCCACAATATTGAAAAAATAATTGTTTTTTTTTAAATAATACGTTTGCGATTAACTTTTTAACATAGCTTATATTTGTCCAAACAGAATTTAAACATATGCTTTTATTAAAAAATTAGAGCTTACTTCCGCTCCCATTTTTTTAAATGGAATTTCTTTTAGCACTTCTGCCAAAACGGAAGCAAAAATGAGCTCTAACTTTTTAATAAAATCGTATTTTTTCAAAACTGAGAAAAAATTTGCAGAAAAGTGTTCCCCGGAAGTACTTTTGCACATCCTTGGTGGTATCCTTGCCTAAAAAATATAGACCTACCTTTTTATGTGCAAATGGAAATGCTAAAGCTGTGCATCGATTTGCCCCAAGTACAGCATCCAATAATCCCAAAAAATTTTGTGAATGCCATCGCACAAACAAAATTACAGGCATCAATAAATTTTCAGAGTTATATTCAATAAGATGTCCGTAAATCCAAAAAAATGAAAATATAATATTTAAAGAATATCCAACATTTAAAATAATAAAATATGATGAACGAAATAATGATTTAGGTTTTGCTGATTCAAAAGCCAGAAAAATAGTTACAGATAACATAAACAAGGTGAGTAAAGAATGAATAACCAAAATAATGTATCCAAATATAATGAAAATTTCCATTATAAAAAATTTCAGCTTATATTTTTTGCTCAAAAAAACTAGTAAAAGAAGTTAACTGAAGTTTTCTTAAAATTTAAAAATATTGCTATAAAACCATAATTATATTTAAAAAAATATTTCATCAAAAAAGCAATAAAATGTATTTGTTGTAAGAAGGAAAACAGCTAACTGAATTGTGGTAAATTAGATTTGAACAAATTTTTTTTCAATAAATTTGTTGGCGACAATTTGCAGTAATTTGTTAAACAGATAATAAATTTTTTTGTCATTCTTATTAAAAATTTTTGCACCACCTACGCTTTTGTTGGAAATAAGTTCAAATTTTAAGCAATTTTGGCAAATCGTGTTTGAAGCGCAACACACACACTCTCTCTTTTTGTTTCTGTGTTGTTTTATTTTGATGTGTTCAGTTGAGTCTTGTCGTGGCCGCTGCTGTCCTGTTAATTTTAATTGTATAGATAAACGACAGAGTGGTCGTATTAATTTGCAGCACTGGTGACGAAGTGGTGGTTGTATTCAACCTCAGAGTGAGGCCGATAGCATTTTTATTTGCTCTCAAAAACGGAAAATTTTTTAGAACAAATACGAGCGACACCAAAAAAATGATAAGAAAAATTTATTACCTTCAAAATTGAACTCCCAATTGTTGTTTCCCACACATGAAAATGCAAAAAAAAAGGAAATGCAAAAAATGGTTCTATCAAATTTTCGAGTCTATAAAAAAATAATTGTGTTAAAAAATAAAAACCAGAATCACAAAAGAGTCTTTTCAATGACAATTTTTTTTTCTGACAGCACGTTTTTGAATATTTTAGAAAAAGAAAATCCATGACAATAAATGCGTTACATATTAAATTAAAGCTTAATAAAATATCATCAAATTTTGATTTTGATATAAATCCTCTTCTTACAAAACCCGATGGCTCGTTTAATATTTTGTTTTTGTCAGAATTTTTTCAACTTTATTTTTTTATTAAATTCTCTTTCAAAAAAGTCAATAATTTCTTATTAGGTTTTAAAACAAGTCATAAAAGCTTTTGTTTAACTTGATCATTTTATTCATATATAGCTTTTTCGCAAATTTTTTCTGAATATTGAAAAAAATAACTGTTTTTTTAAATAATACATTTCTAATTTATTTTTTATCATAGCTTATATCTTTCAAAACAGAATTTAAATATATGCTTTTATTAAAAAAATAAAGCTCATTTTTGCTCCCATTTTTTAAACGGAATTCCGTTTAGCACTTCCGCCAAAACGGGAGCGAAAATGAGCTCTAACTTTTTAATAAATTCGTATTTTGTGTCAAAAAAATTAGCGTCTTTTTTTTGTATTACAAAATATGTCTCGTAAAAATCGAAAAACTGTTGCTCACAAGGGAAGTGCTCTAAGTGTTTTTCGAGTATTTGCTCGAAAATGGGCTCAAATTAAAGATCAAAGTTATCCTTTGATGTTTAATGCCGCTGTTTGTTGTCGGTAGAATTCCTTTTCCCACAGAGATTATAATTTTTTGGATAGCCATTGGCCGCTAATACTTTCACAAATACGTTTGCGGTCTCATATCTTTAATATGAGCCCATTTTCGAGCAAAAACGCGAAAAACATTTCGAGTACTTCCCTATCTTGTCTACTTCCAATTTCTTTAGATCAGTGTTTTCCCGATGCTGACGCATTTGTTCCACTGTTCTTGGGCGTTGTGTCCCAGCATCGAGAAAACACTGCTTTCGATACATCTTTTTCAAATAATTCTCGATGATTTGCCATATGTTCATGTTGTTGTGTTTGTACAATCAAAAACACAAGAAAAGGGGCTGAAAAATAGCGTCAGACAGCAAAATTGGATAAAAATGGATATTTCTTCTCTTTAGTTCATCCTCCAACAATATTATATTCAAAAAACATGTTCAACATGTATTTTTTATTAATATCATATTTTGTAAAGAAAGTGAAGCAAAAAAAACATCCAAAATAATCAAATAAACTTTTAACAAATGCGCAAAAAAAGAAGTGTCTGCAACGTTTTTTTCACGAAAGTGTGACATTCAATGTTTGAAAAATACCATTCTTTGGAAAAGACAAAAACAAAAAAAGTTTATGAATTATTTTATTTTTAAATGCAAAGAAATCACTAAAAAATGCATTCATTAATTAAAACTGTGCAAATGATTGATTGCAGCAAATGTTTCTTTTTTTGCAGCAAATGTTTCTTTAATTTATTTCTTCAAAAGAAGTAAAATATTATTTATTTTTCAAAGTTTTTTAAATAAT
>JAQIXH010000742.1:0-11361 GCA_034700145.1 Panagrolaimus detritophagus | reverse complement strand
ATATGTCTCTTTTTTTGAAGCCTGCCTTAAGGATGGCTTTATCTCTGCTATGTTTTTTACAGGACAAACGCAGCAGCTCTGTTAACGTTTTAAAAAAAAGTGTGTGTTTTTTTGTGAATTGAAAGTGGTAATAACTGAAAAAGGGCTTTTTTTTTAAAAAGAGAGAGCAAAGAAGAAGAAAAAAATGACGCGAGTTTAAAAAAAAATAAAAAAGAATTTTGAGGGACAAATTTAAAAAAAATAAAAAAAGGGGATTAAAGGAAATCCGCTTAAGATGTAAAAAAGGAAGGGGATAGGCTTTTTGTCAAAAAAAAAGAGAGGAGTAATAGGAATTCAATTGTTATAATAATGAAAGGTCGATAGAAAAAGATAAAAAAGAAATTTTATTGCGGAGGAGTTTTTGAAAAGGTTTCGTGTTAAAAAGTGTTAGCTGTTTTTGAACGAATATTTTCGTGTTCAAAAATGATTTCATAAAAAACTTTTTTTCCACTATTCAAAAACATGTTAATTTCCTAATTTTTTGTAATTTAAAAAATTTATGCTTCGATAAAAATCGAAAAAAGAAGGAAAAGACTTCAAATAATTACAAAATTACTCATATTTTTGCTTCAAAAAACAATTATCCAACGTTTTAGAATCTCCACATTTAATGAGGGTAATTAAGCATAAGCATACTTTAATAATTTTTTCCACCTGACAATTTTCAACAATAATATCACCTGCTTAGTTATTATTACAGTAACCTCTTTCAATGCAAAAAAGAAGATATTCTGTACTTTTAAATGTTCATATTTTTTGCTTTTTTAAACAACATTTCTTTCTTCATTTTTTCAAATTGCTTCATTTATCAAAAAAAACTTTGTCTATCTTCTTTTTGAAATTTGAACTTCCGGTTTTATTAGCCTTTTTTAGTTTGCGTAGTAAGAAAGATGCCATTTGTGCCGTCTAAAGTCTGACAAAAATTTTAGCTATTCTTTATTAGACGAGTTTTTTTTTGGTTAAACTTACATCCAAACTTTTTTTTATAAACCTTTTTAGAAAAAAATTTCAAAGAAATCCATCACTCATGAATTTTCTTTTCTTTTCCATTTTCTTTAATGGAAAAACTTTGCACTCTGTCCTTTTTTTTCTATGGCACAAAAAAAAGTGAAAATTTGTTTCTTTCTTTTTTTGCCGAAAAAAAATATTTGTATGACGTTCTTAAAAATGTGCCGCTTTAGTTTAGGTTTTTTGCAGCAGCTGAAGCAGTTTTCTTAAAAAAACATGGAACCAGATGCATATATATTTTCTTTTTTTTTAATTTAAAAGAAAACCTAAATCAAAAGGAAAAAAACCGAAAAAGTGCAAAAATTGATGCCACTGAAAAAACAAAAAACATTTTCTTTCACGTGATTGGTATTTTTTGCTTGCCAATTTTAAAGATTAAAACCTTGGGAAAAAAAGAGAGAGGGGGTGAAAGAAAATTTAAGAGGAAAAGAAAATTGTTGACTTTGAAATCAAAGATACATCTTTCTTTTTTTATTAAACAAACTTTTAACATTTTTTTCGATGGTTTTAAAAGGAAAGAAAGTATTGGGTTTAAAAAATGATGTTAGACTTGTTTTAGAAAAAGGGCATGGATTACGGTAGGCTGCACTTTTGAGGATAAATGTTTTTGTTAGATTTTAATCGCATTTTTGTGATATTTGTAAAAATTAAAGTTTGTAAAAACATCGAACAAAACAGTTTTGTAACAAAACTTAATAATCTATTATGTGACAATGTTTTTTGGTGCTCTCTCTAATGGATAAAGTGTATCTCAAATTATTTAAATTTAATTGTTAGTAATATTCCAATTTAACTTCCTTTTATACTCTTTATTTCCGTTTTATTTGACTAAAACTGCTTTCGAATTAAATAATTTAATTTATGTTAAATTAATAAAAAGATTTAAAAACTCATTGACGCAGGTAAGCATTAATCTGTCAACAAAAAATTAATTCTTTCAAACATAAAAGCTTTAAATTAATTAAAACACTTTCAATAAAAAGGCGTATTTATATTTACAATTGTTAATTCAGTCATTCGCATGCTTTTTTATATTCTTTAATCTCACTTTTTTTTATGAAAGAAAAAACGAAAAACAATAATTTTTAAATGAAAGTTAAAAAGGTTAAATTCTTCTTAAAGCACATAAGCGGGGGTTTATAAAAAAAAAGCTTTGCCAAATTTTTTCTAATAAATTTTGCAAATTTGAATATGGGATTAATTAAACGTTATAAAGAATGAATCTAAATACGGCACACAAAAAAGAGTTGATTAAATCCCAAAAGTGGATATATGAAATCCCTGTTTTCAAAAAATATGCTTTTAACATTTTCTAGTAAAACTGCAGATTTCTTTGTTTTTCTCTAAAATTAAATTTTGCAAATCTGAGTTTGAAAACAAAACAAATTTTTGTGTTTTTATGTTATTTTTTGTTTTGAAATGTAATCCAAGATTTATCCGTTTTTTGAAAGATTTATTGCAGCAGTAAAATTTTAGTTGGAAGCAGTTATTATTAAGCTTTTCCAAAAAAGAAAATTGAGAAAGCAACAAAAAAAAATGCTCCTTATAAATATGAAACTAGAAACTTCGAGAATGCTGACGTTAAAGGTTAGAAAAAAAGAAAGAAGGAAAAAAAACTGAAAAGAGCAATAACCACTGTTTTTTTGCCTTTTAGAGGGAGGGTAAACATTTTTTAAACAAAAAAAAGATAAAACAAAATTAAATTTTGAAGAATGTAAATAACAATCTTTTGCTGTTGTTTTTTGAAGTCTTTTCAAAGAACAGAAATAAATATGATTAAATATTTTTATAAAATTTAAAAAATGTGGGGGATTTTGTTTTTATCAAAAACCATGTAAAAATCATGAGGTTAAATTGTAAAAAAAAGCCATAGTTAATTGCAGTAGAATAATTAGAATCAAAATGAAGGAAAGGGAAATAACGGGAAACATGACAAAAATAATTGGCATTCAAAGTAAAAACGAAAAAGTGTAAAAGCTAAAAACTAAAATTTTTAATTCCAAAGGGATAAAACATTTGATTGGCAAAAAAAACAAACAAAATTTGAAAAAGCTCAAAAAAATGTAAATTAAAAAATAAATAATTAAAAAATCAAAGGAATTTCAAAAAGAAAAAAAAGTTAAAATCTCAAACTTTTCAAATTATTTTCGTTTAAAAAAACAGTTAAAAATCAAAAATTATAAAAAATTAAAAAATTAGGAAAATTAGAGTAAATAAAAATGAAAATGAAAAAAGCAATAAAAAATTAATTTCGCTTTTTTTAAATTAGGAATGTGCACCGTTTTTTCAAAGTTGTGCAATAAAAAAATAATTTTGTTACCAAAAAATGCAGAATTTTAATATTAATACGAATTGGTAAAAAAAATTATTAGGTCAAATGCTGATAAAAATGATAATTGATAAAGAAAAAACGAAAATACAGTAATATTTTATCCAAATTTTTTGCCCCTCCATTCTGCAATTTGAAATTGTGTCTATCAGATGCAGAATTTTTTTCTGAATCACATAAAATAAAAATCAGATGTGAATTATCGCTTCAAAAAAACGTAAAGTCGCAAATTGCCTCTGCACGTCTCTAAATACAGAAAACATATATATGAAAAGGAAATGGAAGATAGAAAAAAGGAGGACAAGGTTAAATGGAATACTGTAAACGAAAATCTATCAAAATGTTGAAATTTTTTTCAAATCAAAAAAACAATAAAAAGTTGATTTCGCTCTCTTCAAATGGCAAAACAAATTTAACAAAGATTAATGAAATCATTATAAAGGATATCGACGGAAAATAGCTCACATTAAAAATTTCATTAAAATAACAAATTTCTTATTTTAATTTTTTAGAATAACAAAAAACAGAAACATTATCGCCGTCGCCGACGGCGATAACGGTCTTTGATAAAAAAAAGAGGGACAAAAATCAAGAACCTCGACTTTTTCCTCTTTTTTTTAAAAAATAACTTTTGATTTTGATTGATGAAATAACTTTTTTTTAAAACAATCTTTTCCGCTCATTATTAAAAGAGTCCATTTTTAGAAATTATTTTCTTTTGACCTTGATTGATTGAAGGATTCTTTTTTTGAAATCAAAGAGAGAGAAGTTGTTTGAGGCAAAAAAACATGGTAATGAAGAAAAACAAAGCTCGGAAAAAAACTAGTAAATTTCAAAAACAAAAAATTATTATTATTTGTTTTTTTCAAGAAGCTCACGTTTTTTTACATAAAAAAATATTATTGTCTTTTCTGAAAATGCAGCGTTTTGAAACTTTTGTCGTTTCTCTGATTTTTATCAATTTTTGTGTTTATAAATTTTAACAAAACTCAAAATATTTGTTATTTACAAATAAGCAATAATTTTTAAGGAAGAACATGATGTTATAATGAAATTTTTTGTGTAAGTTGAAAATGACTTTGAAAAAAAGAAAATGTAAATATGAAATTATTAAACAATAAAAAAATTTTAACTTAAGAAAAACATTTTTGTTACATTTGATTCAATGACGGTAAAGTTATTTTAGAGATTATCAGTAATTTCAGAATCTAAGAAAAAATTTTAAACAGCTAATAAAATTAAATGTTTTACTGTAGCTTTTTATAATATTCAAATTCACTCCAGAATTTATTTCTCAATTTCAGCAACACCGGGCACAATATTTAATGCACTATTTTACGTAAAAACTTTATAAGTGAAAACCATTGTTGTAACGAAATTAGGCAACATTTTTCACCAATCTGCAAATCTTTAACATTTTCTAAAAATAAATTTCATAAATTCTGTTTCATTAATTTTTTGTTCGATTGTTTTTCGTCAGACAAGTCAAAGTCAAAAAAGAGTCTCGATTTCCCTCATTTTCTTTTTTCCTTTTTTGTTTCTTGTCAATCCATCATTTCAGAAAACTCATTTTTTCTTTTCCTTTAAAGGCCAAATATAACTTTTGATGCTTTTTTTGATTGTTATCAAAGTTGAAAAAAAAACAGAATATGATTTGCACATTTATGAAAACTTTTTTTTTCTATAAATAGATTTCTCAACAAATAAGAATTATCAATGATAAATAACAAAGGTCGTATGACAAATTAGCTGTACTACGAAAGCAAAACGATAATTCAAGTAAATATAAGAAACTTTATTGTTAATGAAAACTAAAGAAAAACAAAAGGATTAAAATAGTTTCATACATAAACATAAAATCAAAATCTTTTTTGAGTAAATCTTCATTTTCGCTTTCTGTATTTTTTGTAATTTGAATTGTTTTTTGGTTGTGATAGTAGAACATTCCACCAAAAAACAGAAATCGTTGTGGTCAAAATTAATAAAGACATAACAAAGATAATAAAGAAGAAAATTCGAAATGGTCGGTCGTTTTTTCCTATTTAACTCCTATTTTTCTGGTATCCTATTTTTGTTACTGTCTGTGATTGGTAAATGAAAAAAAAGATGAAAAAAAGAGGAATTTTAGCACTTTAAGTTAGATATCTGAAGACAAAAGTGATAATAAAAAAGGTTGTATACTTTTTTTAATAAGTATAGAACCATTTTTTATTATTATTTTTGTGTCAATAGCATCTTTGCCGCAATTGTGTCAAAAAAAATTTTCCTATATAACTGCCTCAGCCTTAACTCAAATAACCCAGAAAGATGCAATCCTTCTCACTACTGACGCATATTTGCCTAAAAAAAATAAGGATTAAAATGGATTTATCCGAAATTGTGACACTTTAAAGTTATGTTCTTGAATAAAAAAATTATATTGATTTTTTTTCTTGTCCTTTTCTCATGACCCCAAAAATATTTTGCCAACAAAAGCAAAGAAAAGAATTTGTTATTTTAAAATATTTTGAGAGAATTGCATATTCATTTTTTAAATCTCTGCAATGTTCGTCCAATATTTTTCTTCGTTATGCTGTTGTAATCGAATAGAAAGAAATAATATGAAATTGTTTTTGTTAATAGTGAGAATGGTAATAATACTTTTTATTGAAATTTTAAATGCTTTTTATTGTGAGAATGTCAGATTTGCTAAAAAACCTGACTATATCTACGATTTGATTCGTGCACCATGTAATGCACCAGGAGTTTTGCCGTATAACGAATATGATAGATTAAAGGAAAAATGTTCCCAACTTGATTTGGTATGATTTTTTTTTTAATTTTTTCAACTTTGAGCAAGGTGGATAATGACGATTTTTCAAAGTTGCTCAAAATAGGGTTGTGAAATGGAGATCTCCCACTTTTTGCCGGAAAATCTCCCAAAATCTCCCGAAAAATTTTTTTATTGAGAACACAATTTTTTTTATTTATTTATGTTTGTTTTGTGTTTTTTAATTAAAAAACGTAGAAAACCTTAAAAATAGCTTAATTAATGTCATATATGACATTTTTTATGGTTAATGGATGTATTAAAGAAAAATTTTCTTTCATCAAAGAAAAATTTTAAAAAAATGGGTGAAAGTACCCTTTTTGAAAAATCGGGAGATTTTGGAAGATTTGCGGGAGATCTCCTGGGAGAATCTCCCACTTTTTTGATCTCCCGGGAGATTGAACAACCCTAGCTCAAAAAGGCCGAAATTTTTTATACAAGCTCCTTAGGACATTCTAAGATACTTCCAGGTTCGATTTTTTGTTTAAATCCCCCTAGGGGACCAGGGGGGCATGCAGTATCCCATGAGGGATAAAAAATCGAAAATGCCGGATTAAGCCAAAATAACGTTTTGGGAACGTTTTAGGGTCCCAGATGGAACTACTGAACAATTTTCAGGCATTTTCGATTTTTTTCCCTCATTGGATGCAGTATGCCCCCTGGTTTCCCAGGGGGATTTAAACAAAAAACCAAACTTGGAAGTATCTTAGAATGTCCTAGGGAGCTTGTATAAAAAATTTCAGCCTTTTTGAGCAACTATGAAAAATCGTCATTATCCATCTTGCTCGAAGTTGAAAAAAAATGAGTTTTATTTTTAGTGTTTACTGTTAATATTTTAGAAAAGTAAAAGAATTCAAGCTTTTGCTCATGAATATAAATACTATTATGCCTCTGATTGTAATTTTAACAATTCTGAAGCCATAAATTTCCATCTCAATGTTGCTGCAGAAACAATACAAATGCAATATAATCTTCTCAAAAAAGAATTACAAAACCAAGGTAATTTAAGAATTCCTTGCATCATCGAACATGCACAAACACTTATTCCTTTTTACAATACACCATATCGTGTTGCAATGAAAGCAATATATATTAGTGTCCCAATTGCAATTATCGCATTTTTGTTAACCATTATCATGGCAAAAGATTTTTTTGCTTGGGAAACAGATGCTCTAATTCTTCCCATAAAATTTTTTTTGGTTTCATCATTCTCATTATTGTACTTTTTTCTTTCCGTATATTTAATCTGCTTTTATATTTCTGTATATTTAAGCATCGATGAATTATTTAAATTTCCATTACAAGCACTTGAAAATTTAAATAATTTAGATTTTGATAAAATCCTTTTAAAGTGTTGAAATTTTACATATGTTGTGGTTCTTCTGTAATAAAAAATTATATTTATTAAAAATACTAAAATATTAATTATTAATTTTATAGATTGTCTGTTATGTATCACAATTAATTATGATATTGACAATAGATTTTTTTAGAATTGCATCATCATTACCCGCTCCATATTTATTTAAATCTAAAGTTCCCATTGAAATTATTTGTGCACCTAGAGCTATTCCATCTTTTTCTGGTTCATTTTAATTTTAACTCCATGCTGACGGTGAAAGAAACTGACAACGAAAAAACTTTTTTTGAAAATGGTATAAAAAAATATATCAAGGTTCTCGTTTACCCCGCCACACCAAAAATTCATTCACAAATGCAACCACACAATCACTCCACCCTTTTAAAATCGATTTACACACTCAACATTTTTATGCAAATTATTTGTCCTTACTGTTTTAAAATCTACCATAAAATTAAATTATTAATTAAATAACAGATTAAAAATTGATGCAATTTCATAAATTATAGAAAATTTTTATCAACATTCCTTTTATATCATAAATAAATGTATCTTTTTTCAACATTTGTTGCAACAATAACATTTTGCCTAACAAACTGCAAAAAACATAATTCATTATTGTTTTCCTTTTTTTTGATGATAAATTTTTTTGAAACACAAAACAACAATTAAACGACGACTTTTTTTGCTACTGCAGTTGTTGCGTTCTTTTTTTCTCAATCAATTGCGGTTTATTTTTCCCTTTTTTCTTATAATAAAAACATTTTCTTTCATATCATTTTTTTCAATAACAATAATCTTTCCATAATGGAATAAATTATAAAAGAATATTATTAAAACTGATTCATTTTTTGTGTTTATTGATTGTTAAAATTTTTAAAAAAATTCATTTCTTTTTTTCATGGGCAAAAAATGTGATAAATATTTGTTTATTTCTTTTTTATAAATGGATTTTTTTGGTTTTTTTTTACTTCTTTTTTGGACGTTTTTGGTTTCCACGCTGACTTTTTCTCTCTCTCTTTCTTTTGGTCTTTCAACCTTTGAAAGTTTTCATTGTTTTTTATGGGATGTTTTTGAGATAAATGTGCCATTTATGCCTGCCATTTTTTTATTTAGAAAACAATAAAAGGGATAATTGAAGGAGTTTTAAAAAATATTGAGAGAAAAATTATTTTGTTGATGTATGGCTTCTTTAATTATAACCCTTTTTCTTTTTTAGAGAAAGAAAGAATATTGGCAGATGTAAATTGGATTGAATTTATTTTTGGTAGATTGCTTTTTTGTGTAAATTACTTTTCAGCAAAAATATAAAATGAGCTAAAAAGAAATTTTAAAATTTAAAATTTTTCAACGGAAAAAATTTTTTTAAAACAAACTTTACTAACAATGATTTTTAACATTTTTTCTCTCAACAACGTAGTCAATTTATGACTCTATTTTTGATCATAAATTTTTATACTCTGCCATTTTTCATTCACTTTTTTCCCTATATTTATAAAAACAAGAATGTGAATAAAGGCAATTTCGTGCCTTTTTATTTTTTTACTAAAAAAACCAAAAAAATATAAAATTGGCATGTTTTTGATGTTTTCCTGTCAGTTTTGGAAGTGAAAAACGAGGCGCCAGCAATTTTTTTCTTGATGGAACGAAAAAAAATGGACAAAAAACAAGAGGAAAGAAGAAGAAAAAATGGAAAGCTTAACAAGCGTGCTCACTTGCTTGCTTGCATTCTTATTTACCTCTCTATTTTTTTTTCTTTCGATGAGCAACTTTGTTTTCTTTTTTTTCCTGACAAATGTGTTTGCGTGTTTATTGCTTTGAAAAAAAATAAAGTAAAAAAGTTTCGTTAAGGAGAGTAGTTGAGATTTTATTTTTGTCCCTCTATTTATGAATAAATTTTTAATTTAAAAATTGAAGTTTTTTTAAAATGCAATTTTTATTCGTTTCTTTTATAAGCCATTTTTTGCAATTTCCGACTTTCTCGTCGGATTTAAAAAAAATGAAAATCCTTGGATTTGGCTGAAAATTGGTAGAAATTTGGAGTCAGAGATCATGAATTTAAATTCCATATGTTTCATTTTTATGCAAAAATATAAAAGTTGTATCTCGTCAAGGCGCGTCGAATGATACATCACTTGTCGAAATATAATTTTTTTTCGATTTTTGGTGATGTTGTAGATTAAAAATTTGCATAAAAATGAGACATATGAAATTAAAATTCGCGATCACTGACCTCAAATTAGTCAATCTACCAATTTTAAGCGTCATCTGAGGATTTTTCATTTAAATTTTCGAAAACAAATTGAAAACTACAATAAATGGCTTTTATTTTTAATGTTTACAAAATTCTTGATCGAATTTAAATATATATATTTGTTTTAAAAAAATCATATTTTTTCCTTTACCCTTTTTTTAAAAAAATACATTTAAGTTTTTTTTTTATCAAATTTGATTTATAAACTTTTAACTATATTATTCATTCTTTCAAAAACTATTTTTAGCCAACAACAATAATTTAGTCTTTCTCAAGCTTTTCTTTCTTATCCCTTTTTTTTAAAAATCCCTATTATTTATTCATTTTTCAGAAAGTGCCTAAAGCATTTTTCTTTTTTTCTCTGTGTTAAAAAAAGCTGTACTTTCTGCGCAAAAATAAAATTTAAAGAAAGTGAAAGCTAATTATTTTCAAACAAAAATTTTATCCCTGTCTTTTTTTTTAAATTGGTCTTTTTTTGTTTTCTTTTGTTTTCAAAAAAAAAGAAAAGAATTTTGTTACAATTTTGCCAAAGTTTTTCTTTTTTATTTACACTTTTTTGTTCAGTTTCAGCAAAGTTAATTTTAGACGTGACATTTAACTTTTTTTTTCTTCTAAATTTCTTTAGCACTTATAAAGTGGTGAAGAAATTTTTTAAAAAAAGTTTTTAATTATATTTACTTATATTTTAGCGGCATCTGTTATAAACCATGACAATTATTACTGGAAAGCGTATCCTTGCTGTTATTACTGGTAAAAAAATTTTACATTTAAATTTCTGAAATCCACACTAAAACCCGGCCCGGCTCATATGTTTTTTAAATAAATTAAAACGAAAGTACAGTATACTGTAATCAATTTTACCCGAGTGTATAAAAAAGAATCAGATTAAACAACTCTAATTTTGAAACCAGATTCCAGAATCCGGAAGATTCTTAAAAAATTTTTTATGACTTTAAAAAAAGGATTGGGGTAATCGAGTATGCTGATTTTGAAAATAGAAGCCGATTTTTTTTCTCACTACTGGATTCAATAATATTATGGATTCTGAAGGCAAAATATTACTGAATCCAGAAGTCAGAAAAAAATCGGCTTTTATTTTCGGGATCAGCGTACTCCATTACCCCAATCCCCCTCTTAAAATCATAAAAAAATTTTTAAGAATCTTCCGGATTCTGGAATCAGGTTTCAGAATTAGAGTTGTTTAATCTGATTCTTTTTTATACACTTAGGTAAAATTAACTACAGTACTGTACTTTTGTTTTAATTTATTTAAAAAACATATGAGCTAGGCCGGGTTTTAGTGTGGACCAATGTTTGAACATGAAGATTTAAAAAATATTCTTGAAAAGAATTTATTTTGGTTTATTTCGAAATTTAAAAATTCTCATTATAGGCGCCAGTCGAGGAATTGGAAAACAAATTGCAATTTCAATGGCATCCGATTGTGCTCCAGAATCTGTATTTGTACTTTTAGCACGAAATGCCCAACTTCTTGAACAAGTTAAAACAGAAATTACAGAATTAAATCCAAAAGCAAAAGTTGCTGTAATAATTGCTGATTT
>JAQIXH010000741.1:0-11365 GCA_034700145.1 Panagrolaimus detritophagus | reverse complement strand
AAATTAATTTAAGTTTCAAATCACAAAAAAGAAACACAAAGATTGCTGCTGCTTTTCTTCTTTTTTTCTCACTATTTTTTCTTTTAACAATCATCGGTCGCTGAGTCGGCCGTGACAATTTTTGAAAGACCACCCATGACGAATGCAGTTTAAAAGTGTGTATTTTCGAGTGTGTTTTGCAAACATTTTTGAGGTTTGTTCCTTCTAATGAATTTGAAAAACAAAAACGTCGGAATTAATAATTATTTAAAAAAGTGCAAATATTTCACAATTTTTGTTACACGTTTATCCCTTTTTTTTAACTCATTTTAAATTCTATATTTTCACTCTTAATTGAAAAAATAAAATAAATTTGAGCCGGAAACAAATGAAAGATTAATGTGATACAAGGATTAACAAATAAAAAAAAAAAATGATTTAAGTTTTTTTCAATAAATTCATAGTAAATTTACCAATTTTTTTCTGTTTTGTTATTGGTTGTGTTAATCAGAAGAAAAAAAGATGAAAATGAATGTTACTTTTTTGTTTGCTGCTTTCAGCATTGTTATTATTTCTGTTAGCTGTCAAAGTTTTGGGCAAGCTCTTTCAAAAGATTCTGCAACAATATCAGGACAATTTAGTGATCTTAAAAATGCCTTCGATTCTGGAATGTCAGGAATGTCAAGTCAAGTCAAGGATGCCGTTGCAGCTGCACAGACCCAACTACAAAATGTCTTTTCTGGAACTAATACAAAAGAAGCTTTAACAAATTTAGGAACAAAAGTTGGAGAAATGTCAACACAAGTTAAGGATGCCGTTTCAACAGCTCAAAATCAACTTCAAAATGCTGCTGCCTCTGGAAGCAATCCACAAGTCGCAAGTGCCAAAGATGCTTTAACAAATTTAGGAACAAAAGTTGGAGAAATGTCAACACAAGTTAAGGATGCCGTTTCAACAGCTCAAAATCAACTTCAAAATGCTGCTGCCTCTGGAAGCAATCCACAAGTCGCAAGTGCCAAAGATGCTTTAACAAATTTAGGAACAAAAGTTGATGAAATGTCAACGCAAGTTAAAAATGCTGCTGCTACTGCTGGAAGCAATCCACAGGTTACCGCTGTTAAAGATGCTTTAACAAATGTTGGAACACAAATTAGTGAAGCTGTAAAAAACATTAAAGCTCCAAAAAGCTTTGCAACCAGTAAGATTGTGATAAAAAGGCTTTAAAAATGCCAAACAATTTTTTTAGCATTCTGGAACAATGATGTTTCAACAAAGTTTCATACAGCTGCCCAAAAACTTCTTGATTTTAAAGATATTGATGCAAAATATACTGCTCCAAAAACTGAACTTGCCACATATATGGTGAATGCACAATCAACACCAAATATTACTGACGTAAGGGGGATTTTTTTAATTCACATTTTTGAGACAATAAACAAATCGATGTC
The DNA here is from genome assembly GCA_034700145.1 of Panagrolaimus detritophagus. Lineage (NCBI taxonomy): Eukaryota > Metazoa > Nematoda > Chromadorea > Rhabditida > Panagrolaimidae > Panagrolaimus > Panagrolaimus detritophagus. The sequence goes on along the minus strand of JAQIXH010000741.1, from coordinate 9,938 downwards.
ACTTTTTTTAGATGATTAATTTGGCACGGAAGCACCTCAGTGCAGATGAAGCAAGTAAATTTTTTGAACAAATGGCTTCAGTTGCAGAGCAGCAAAAATGGTAGAAAAAGAAAGCAAAAAAGAAACATTATTTTTTTTTGAGATAAACATGTAAACACTTTATCATATAATAAAAAAGTGTATCCTAACAAAAAAAATAAAACATTTAATGATAAATATGACAAATAAAAAAAAAGATTTTTTATATCTTAACCATAATTTGGAAATTCATTAAGGCGAAAAAGATCAGAGAGAGAAAGGGATTGCCTTCCAAAATATGCTTGATGTTGACGTTGTTGTTGTTGTTGAAAATTTGATAATGATGATGATGAGGGATAATAATATGATAATTTTTGTGGTACAGATTTTTCTTGTAAAAATGTATCGTCATTTCGTTTCATATATGATGGGGGTGACATTTCTTTTCCACGATTTTCTCGTTCCATTGCAGCAGCTCTTAAAAAGAAATAATACGATATTATTAAATTTATTCCAACGTCATTAAGTCCAATAAAAAAGAAGAGGAAACAAAGAAAAGACAAAAAAAGAACTTACGATGATATAGTCGAAAATAGGATAACTGCAACAACAATATATAATAAATTTTTAAGTGATGGAATTTGTAAATGATATACCATAGCTGTAGAGAATAATGAAAAATAAAATATATAAATAAGAAACCCTTTTGTTGAACAACTCTAAAAAAAATTTTTTTTCAAATTTAAGACTTTATATACGAAATAAGAAAATGCAAAGCACGATTTTGTATTGAAGACCTTTTCACTTATTATTATTTCGATATTTAAATAAGAAAGAAGGAGGGAATACATTTTATTTTATCTGTTCATTGAACAAAACAATCCTTTATTTTTGTTTTAAAAATCACATTTACCCAAACAAAAAAAACAAAACTGCTTCATTTCTTTAAATGATGAAAAAGAAAAAAAGAGAGATAAACAGTTTAAAAGAAACATCAAAAAAACCAATGAAGAGTCAGTTCAAAAATGTTGGTCATTAAACTTGCGTCAGTGCAAAAATCATAAAATTAAAGCAAAAAAATGAAATAAAGTTTTTTTTTAAAGAAAAAAAATAAATTAAAAAAACGAAAAGAAAAAAAAGGAAATGATTTAATTAAATTTTTTTCACTTCAGAAAAAAATTAAACTTTTGAGGATTTCCCACTATTATTTTTTATGGGCAACGTCCATTTAAAGATGACGAATGGAAAGGGAGAAAAAACAATAGATTGAAAAATAGCATGTCAAAAAGGGCATCTTTATAAAGGCTTTTTTTTCATGTCCTGTAAGAAAACTTCCGAGTGCCATCCCACACTATTTTTTTCTTCTGTTGCCCATGTTTTTTATATCAGACATTTTAACAAAGGGTTAAAAACAATAACAACGGTTTTTCATAGAATTTAAGGAAATAAAAATCTTATTTTTTATTATTATTATTTACATGAGATGGATTTACCAAAAAAAATTAAGTATCTTATTACCTGAAAATCTTTTTTCCTTGTCTTAAGTATCACTCACTCTTTCTATACTACTGTGTTTTTTTTCTTCTCTCTTTTAACAAAAAGAAAATAAAAATAGTAACTATAAAATGATTTGACGAGAGACATATCTTTTTTTAGTAACAACATAGTGCATCTATCTATCTTCTTCGTAGTTTTTATTTTATTAAATCTCAAAAATTCAATTGAAACTAAACAACTAAATGCGGAAAAAAAAGTTTTTTATTCTTGTGGGCGATGACATAGTTATGCGATGTAGTAAATAAACAAAACTTCCGGAAAACACTCAGAACTTATCCCTTTTTTTAAAAAGTACTTCTTTAAACTGTTTTTTTAACTCAATTTTTTAAACCTAAACCTTAAATTATTTATAACTGTTTCAAAAAAAATAAATAAATGTGCTAAAAACGTTGCCCGAAAAAAGAGATGCCTTTTAAAACACAAAAAAACATGGTCGGTTATTAGTGTTTACAAGTTTTCAATTACAGTAAAAAGTATACAAAATAAATAAAAAAAATTTGAAAAACAAGCAAAAAACGCAATAGCTTTCTGAAACCATTTTTTGTTTGTGACTAAAAAAACAATTTTGACCTCAGAGAAAGTGACAAAAAATTAAGTAATAACTTTTTATATTTACACGTTTCTTTGAGTACCCATCATTTGCAAAAACTTCTGTTTGAAAAAAAAAGAGAGTAGGTGTATTTTTTAATGAACTTCATTTTAATATTGAATGAGAAGCATTATTTATAATAGCTTTTTTGACCACGACATTTTTTGAGGGAAAAAATATACTTTGAATTGTATCAAAATTTTCTTAGCGACATTATTATTATTATAAAGTCACGAAAAATTATTATTTTCAATACTATTCTAAACGAAGTCGGATATATAAAAAATAAGGTTTAAATAGTTTTAAACTTTCTATATTTAATCTCATAATAAAGTTGAACGATCTTTAAACCCCCCATCTAATAACTTCCCCATAGGACTACCATTTTTGAACACTTAATTTTTTTCTGGATAAAAGTAGTACTTTTTAAAGAGAAAATTAAATTACAATGACCAAGAAAAAAAAGTAGAAGGAAAATAGCATCAATGACAATGAACTATGCCATTTATACAAGTGTCATCTAGTACCAAAAAAAGAAAGAAAAAAACTAAAACTTTGACAATGACTTCAAAGCGACCACAAGGAATTAGTTAAAACCAAACAAAAGAGACTACTTTTTGTCCATCAAATTTTGATACCTTTAGTACTACTGTTTTCTGTTTTTTTTTCTGAGAGAGAAGAGAGAGACTCCAGGAAGTAAAATGGAATTGTTATAAATAATTTTAACATTTCGATTTAAATGTTAAAATGTTTGATTATTTAACCGTAAACTGGGTTAATAAAAATGGTTTAGAATTCATATATTTCCCCTTTAATATTATAGGAAAAATGAATTATGCTTTATAAAAATTTAGTATGTGGTGACATAATTTTTGCTTCAGTACCTTTTTTCAGGAAATTTTTGAATTATCCGAAAATAAAGTTTTTAATGATTGCTAAATTAGATAACACATCATAAAAAATAGAGATAAGGGGGAGGGTTTAAAAACTGTGATCCAACAAAAATAATAATAAAAACTGAGGGAGCGATATAAAATAAAAGAAGATTAAACCAAAAATTATTGTTTGTGTAATGAGTGTGTGTGCTATTTTCATGGATTAAGATTACTATATCATAAATATATTTCATTATAATCATATATATAAATATAAATAAATATTTTTTTGTGATATAAATGAATTTAAATGAAAAACAATTACAAGAAAAAAGAACAAAAGAGAAATAATAAATACGATAAGCTTTAATAAATATTATTAATTAATACCTTATTTTTTTTAACAAATTCCAATATTACTTAATCTTCGAATATTGTCTCGTTCAAATACTGCTTGTAACCCGTTATTTTTACGTATGCATGCGGATGTTTCATTTGTGCCACTGCTTTTATCATCGTCATGATTTATTAGCAAAACGGAAATCCATGCAGGATTATCAAGTTTTTCACTTTGTCGCCGCATGGAATTTTTTTCTTGAGGCTGAATCAATGGAAGATTCATTGTTGCATTTGGGACCAAAAAATGTACCTTTGGTTTTCGATGTATTATCGAATCAAACAACTGTATCCGGATATCTTTATTTGAACAAACATGTGCAGGACATCGTAATGCATTCCCAACTACGGTAAATAATGATGCAAGATCGGCTGACAATCGATAGGCATATGGATATTGATGTTGTAGTAAACCTATTAAATTTTATGTACTTTAAATTATTAAATTCTTATATTAAACCTGGCTTAAGATATTCAACTAAAGACAAAAATAAATTTAATAAATTTGAAATTAAATATGCTGTAATAATTACAATTAAAGTATTTGTTGCACAACGAAGATTTCTTCGCCTTATTTTCATTACATCATGACCCATTGTCAATTCAGTAATTAATGAACGCAATTGTTGAATATTTTGTTGCCGAAGCATCCAAACAATTCCACCATTAAGAAAAATTAATGTTATAAATGGTATACAAATTGTTAACATATTCAAAAATCCACTTAGCCATGACCGATTATTTAGTTGCCCAACTGCGTACCGTTGAAAATAGACGTCACATTCGGGCCGTGTTATAATAACAATTTCCTATAAAAAAAGCAAATATTAAACATTTGTTTTTTAATATTTAAAAAGTGTGTCAAAAAAAAGAGAAAAAGAATAACCATTGCTGTAAACAACTTCACGAATATTGCAAAAAATATGACGCAAACAAGTAAAATCCATCTTGAACGATATTCAAATCCGGTAAAAGTCCAATGTTTTGTCATTAAATATCTTTCAAAACTTGCAGCAATTAAACAAAAAACTGATGAAATTTTAAAAATTTGTCCTATTATATAAAATGATCGAGCATTATGAATCCAAAAACTATAAATTTCAGGCCATCGAAAATATTCTGATGCAATTGGTAATGCCTAAGATATCATTTTTTGTGATTAAAATATAGTTCCAAAAAACACAAATTAAACTACCAATAATAAAATATATGTAATGTCAAGTAAGGTATCAAAAATCGCAACAAAACCAAGAAAGAAAAATGGTGAATGACGATAATTTGATTTTGATACAAATAATTTTGCTAATGCCGCATTTGCAATAACACCAAAAAGGGCAATTGCACCCCCACATGCCGCAACTAATGTAAATCTTGTAACTAATAGCGAATGATCAGTTGTATCATCGCATCGCATCCTGTAAAAAAAATAATATAGTTTATTTAAATGTATAAAAAATGAACTTTAAAAAAATCCACGTGTAAATACTTTTAGGATAACAAAAAAAATATATAAAAAAAGCTGAAATTACAGTTTTGCTATTATCTTTGAAAGATTTTAAAGAAAAAAGTTGCAAGATTAAAGGAAAAGCCGTTTCGCATTACAAAAATATTATTCCCTTAAAAGTTAAGCTTTCCTTTTAAAAGATAAACTGCAGAAGAGACTTGATATCTTTAAAAAAAAGTCAAAAAAAATAAAATGTTATTTAAAGGATTACAACAACAAAAATAAAAGGAATATTGTTTCTTTCTTTTTCTCTCTGGAACAAAGACCATGCTCATCCAAGCGATCTATTTATTGACCATTTGCACAATAATATTTGCAAGCTTATTTTCCTAAAAGAAATAAAAGAAGCACAGAATCCTTAACACAAAAAAAAATAGTGGGATGTAATATTTTTATATTCAATGTAAAAAAATTTTTTCAACTCACGGAAATATAGGGGGAGCCCCCATGACTAGTGGGTGTTTGAAAAATCTACTTTTGGTACTAACAAAAAAATAAATAAACATGTAAAAAAATTTAATTTTGTTGAAGCGGAAAATTATTGATATTTACAAAATCGTAGAGCAAAGGTCTTCAATCTTCACTGACCAAAAAAAAAGAGAAAGTATTCAAAAGAAAACAATTTCTTAATGGTCATATTATGCTTCCGTTGGCATTTATAGAAGGCTGTTTAAAAAAATGAAAAAACTTTAGGGCAAAGTAGTAAGCGACAATAACAAGTACTATAATAAAAAAAGCCTTTTTGAGACTACAATATTTTTTTTCATTTCTCTTTTTTTAAAAGTTAAAAAGTAAAACAGATTTGTAAAATTTAAATTATGACTAGAGGCATTAATTGTTATGCATACAAAAAAAGCAAAAAAATTGCAACATTTAAAAAAAAACAATCTTAAATTAAAAAATAGCAAAAAAATGTGTACTTTTCTAACTTACATAATTTTTTTTCAAACATTCTTCAAAGCAGATGTTAACTTAAAAGTAACCAAAAAATGTAATCCGAAAAATGCCAAAGAGGGAATAATAAGGTAATTAGTAATGAAGAAGAGAGGTAACTTTATTTTTTCCCCATGGCAACTAAAAATGAGCATTCCGGAACAAAAAAAGGAATTCAGTAATAAAATCTCTCGAATATTAATGACAGCAATTTTAAAAATGTTCAAAGCAAAAAAGTAATAACAACACACAAAGCTCATAAGCCTTAAAAGTCAAATATCACGTAAGAAAAAAAAATTAAAAGGAACCCGGGTAAAAACTCATTTTTTTTCCTTCTTTCTCATTTTTTTCCCAAAACCCCCAAAGAGTCAATGAGAGTTACAATTTGCAGGGCCATCTGAGTCTTTAAAGAATTTCTTCTTTTTTTGTTTTGTTTTTTTTCTTACTTTCAAGCTTTTCCGGGAGTGAATTTTAGTTCTTCCGGTAGTGACAGTCGAGTGGCCCTTTCAAATATTTTTTTTCGAAACAAAAAAAAGTTTTTGGTTATCCGAAAAATCCAAATAAAAATATGGCGGAGAGAAGCTTGATTCCCTTTTTTTATGAAGCAAACGTGAAGAAGTTTATTGGACCAAAAATTGAGCAATCAAAGACATGCATAAAGTTGTTTATTTATTATTTATAAGACAAAAGACAAGGAAAATAAGAAAATATAAAAAAGTCTCTTTTTAGTGAAGGAAAGAGAGAAGAAACAAAAGGAAAGATAAAAACGCTTCCAACTCTCGAAAAAAACTATATGAGAATTTTAAAACATAAAAAAAAACTTGGCGACAACTTCAGAAGCCTAAATGTTTTGAAACAGAAAAAACATAATATTTTTTGTTTAACGTTTAAAAAAGTGAAACAATATTGTTTATTTTTTGTGTGTTTTTTTTTCGGGAGCTTTTAATCTCCACCACTTTTGTCGGAGAAATTTATTTAACAGCACTGATGCCAAAAAAAAGAAAAAATTTCGAAGGTAGTTGTACTTTTTTAGGGCAATTTGACAGATTCTAGACAAAAGATTAAAATTCAATTGCCTCAAAAGAATTGAATAACAATTTTCTCTGCGATTATCCTGGTGCTAAAAAATATATAAAAGAAATGAACTGTAAAAATGGCAATGTTTGTGGGGGAAAAAAGGGTAGAATTTTAACAATGCCCATAAAGAAAATTGGTTGTTGAAAAATAAATGCTTATCCAAAAAGAATAATTTGTTAAAATATATCCCATATATATATATCATTTGTGACAGGAATTGGAAGATTTCTTTCACATTATTTTTGCAGAAAAATAGAATTTAAAAAAAATAACTAAACTTTTTATTTAATTCCTAAACATTTTTATCATCCACTCAAAATACGAAATTGAGTTACTGTCTGTTTAAAATATAAAATAAACACAACTAATTCATGAAACACAACAAAAAAAGAAGAAAAAAAAGAATAAAATGAGATTATAAAAATAAACAGCGGTAATTGAACATTTGCCATGAGACCATTTTTGACGAAAATATCAACCTGAAGTTGAAGAAAAAAAAGAAAAGTAAGCTCATTTTTTAAAGGGATTTCTGGAATCAAAAGTGTGTGTAACAACAAAAAATTCATCAGCTTGCTTGTTGTTTTGCGAGTTCTCTGAAAAAAAAAAGTAAAATTTATATACGTATATTTTAGTTATTTTAAAATGCAAACCTTATACGTTTGTACTGTTCCTTGTCAGCAGAAAGTTCAGCAGCTTCATAATCGTAAGAAAGTCTGAGCATGTCTAAAAGTAATGAATTATTCTTTGACGGAAGTTCTTTAAAAAAAAGTTTTTTTAAGTACATACTTGTTTTAGAATAATTAGCTGCTAAAAGTAGATATTGAAGTACCTGAGAATTACGCTTGAAAGGACAGGGTCTACTTTTCCATTTGATTAAATTTCGAATGTTATCAGAAAATTGAGTAAACATCTGCAAAAGAAAAAAAAATTTATTTTTTTGATTAAATTCTTTATAAATTTAATTACTCTTCCACCCTCATTTTTATTTTTTTTGTAAAAGAATTAAATGCAATGAAATTCAACAATGGAAGAAAAGGGGGGAGAAAAAAAAACCCATTTAAAAAAATTGCTTACAGCGTAGTTAAGATGGCCGTTCGGCAATGGCATCACGCAGCGACGATAAAGTAGGAAAAGATCTTTTATAAGAAGGCCAAAAAATGGAATAATTACTTTTTCGGCTTCCTGTTTCGCCCCTTCAAATCTCCAAATTGCTGCTTTTAATGTTGCCCGATAACTGATAAAATTTCCTGATGGATCAAGCTGATGTTGAAGAATTTCAAGTTTACTTTTTTCAACTTTTGACCACTAAAATTAACATAACGTCAATAAAATGTCAATCAAAAAAATTTATACCGTTCTTTTAAGTCGACTAACAGGTTGAAGGGAAAGCCCTGCCACAACAGCCATCAATGAATTAAAATTTCCAACATTTATGCATTCTTTTGCAACTTCAATAAAATATTCAATTGTTTTAACCCGATATCGCTTTCTTGAATGTCTTAAAATTTCAGTTGCAACAAGATTTGTTAATTGATTAAACCATTGAATATAATGTTGAATGTTTGTAATTTTAGAATCTTGATCCTTTGGAATAAAACCAATTTCTTCAATTTTTCCAGATTTTAATATTTCAACAAATTCGTCCGCTCCTACCATACTCAAACGCTCCTAAAATTTTTGAATTTGTTTTCCAATTAAAAGAGGAAAGAAAAACATACAAGCTCAATATGAGCCAATTGTTGAGCAACAATTAATGGACTTGGACAAATTGCAGCTAATCCAACTAATTGATCAGCTGTTGACGGGGGATCCTCAGTATTTTGATGTAAACTTCTTAAAGCCATTTCATAACGCTCTAATTTGCTTAAAGTTGTTCGTAAACGAAGCATAAGATCATCACATTTTTGTTGAGTTGTTGAATCAATTATGCAAAGGCCAAAAATTTCCAAAAGTCGATCCCGCATCATTGGATCTCGAAAATCATATGGAACACTTTCTGTCCATTCTTCACAAAAATAATACATATTTTCAAACATTCGAACACGGCATTCTTTTCGAAAATTATCACTATTTGAATTTTGTTCAAACATACAATGCTAAAATATTTAGTGTTACGAAATTGAAAAAGGATACTGTAATGAGAGTTTTTGAAAATTAACTTACTTGTAAAACTTTTTGTAAAAGATCTGATGGCGAAATAAATGCCCTTAAATTGAGTAATAAAGTAAAAATTGTATGTTTATCAGGGCAATAATTTCGAGTTGGAAGCATTCGAGATAATAATGCATCCGCGGCTCCACTAACAATATGACCTTCTTGATTATAAATTATTTTCTAAAAATTAATTTAATATTAATTTGTCATTTACCATATATTTTATTTCTGACTTTTTCTCTTGCAGTTGATGGTCCAGGATCATCGACAACTGATGATGAAGTATCAGGTGTTCCGCTTTCTTCAGTTGTTGGAGAATGATCATCTCTTAAACTGTCAACACTTTGAACGGGTGCCAACATTACACTTCTCTGTAAATTTTGTGTTTTGTTTAAATAAATTTAAATTAAGACAAAATTTTGAATATATTATAAAAAAAAACAAAGTTTTAACAATCGCGTTTGTTTTTCTCTAACAAGGATGTATGCTTCAAAGAAAGAATGGAAGAAAGAAAAAAAAGAGTGTGAATAAACAAGAAAATTTACTTTTTTTTACTCCTCTGTTAAAGCTAAAAAAAGATGCAAGTGAGTAAGCTGGAAGCTGGCAAGGATCCATAAAAACAAAACTAGCCGACGACCATCCAAGGCACAAATAACAACAATAAACAATGAAACGGAAAGAATGTTTTTTATTTTTTTTCTTTCTTCTGAATATAGAAAAAAGAGTGAAAATTGCGCAATTATTTGCGTTATTAAAAAATGAAAGGTTAGGTATAAGCGAAGCAAACAAGCATGTATGGGAAACGATCAAAAGCAGCGGTAAAAAAAGTGTCACA
>JAQIXH010000740.1:0-11372 GCA_034700145.1 Panagrolaimus detritophagus | reverse complement strand
CTTCAGCATTCATGCCCACAATGTGAATTTGGCCACGGATTTCCTGGAAATGCTGAAAAATTGGCTCAACATTTTTTCTGTGTTACGATCAATAATGAAGGCTTGTATGCTTTGGCAGAATATTTTTACGCATCACATCCTCATTTTACTAAACTTTTTAAACAAGATAATGTCAAAAATCTTTAAAATATAAATTTTGTAATTGCATTGTTTTAGCACAAACATTAAAATAAAATGTACTTTATTTACTTCTACAGTACCTAAACATAACATACAAAAGAAGAAATAATCAACCAGTAATTGTATTTTGATTGGTTAGAACATCACGAGCTATTAGCATTCTCATAATTTCATTTGTTCCTTCAATAATTTGATGAACTCGACAATCTCGAAGATATTGTTGTAATGGATAATCTTTTAAAATACCATAGCCACCAAACATTTGAAGAGCTTGATTAACAATCTAAAAATGCACGAATTAAATACATTTTTACAACAATAAAAACTTACATCAAAGCATGTATCAGTTGCATATAATTTTGCCATGGCACACATTGATGCTTTATGTTCGCTATTGTCTGTTAAATGTCGGGCAGCTTCACGAACGATTAATCTTGAAGTAACTAATTGTGTGGCCATTTCAGCAAGTTTAAATTGATTCCATTGAAATTCAGATAAAGGTTTACCAAATTGTTTACGAATTTTTAAATGTTCAATTGCAAGATCAAGAGATTGTTGGGCAGCTCCAAGTGAACATGATGCAATCTAATAGTAATTAAACAATATCAAATATAAAAGCTACAGTATGCATGCAAGCTTACATTTAATCGACCACCATTTATTCCATTCATTGCAATATTAAAGCCTTCTGTTTCTCCACCAATCATATTTGAAACTGGAACTCTGCAATCTTCAAATGTTATAATTCTTGCAGGATGTGAATTCCATCCAAGTTTCTTTTCTTTCTTTCCCAAATGAAAGCCTTCAATTCCATCTTCAATTAAAAGACAAAATATTCCTTTTGGTCCTGGCTTTCCTTCATGTCTAAAAAAATGTTTTTTAACTTTTTGTACCGTAATCTTTAAAAAGCTTTACCGAAGCATTACAAGATAAACTCCACTTTCACCACTTCCAGAAATAAATGCTTTTGATCCATTAACAATAAAATGATCACCATCTCTTTTAGCTTTTGTTTTTAATGCAGCTGCATCGGAGCCACTATCAGGTTCTGTAAGGCAATAAGATCCTAAACAGTTAAATGCGGCCATTTGTGGAATATATTTTTTTCTAAGCTCTTCTGTACCATAGGTATCAATCATCCATGCAACCTTAAAAAGAACAGTTTTATAAACTATTAACTGAAATGCAACAAACCATATTATGAATAGAAATATATGCGGCAGTGGAAGTATCGCCAGCAGCTAATTGTTCAAAAATAAGAGCTGCATCAAATCTTGATAAAGATGTTCCACCATATTTTTCATTACAATATATTGCACCAAATCCAACTTCACCAGCTAACTTTAAAGCTTCTTTTGGCATTTTTTCCTAAACAAAATATACTTTATTAAAATTATTCGGAGTGCCTTACAACCGCAGTTTATTTAACATTTAAAAAAAAATAGACTTACTTTTTCATCAAATTCTGCCATTTTTGGATATAATTCATTTCGAGCAAATTCTTTTGCAACTTGTTGAATTTCTTTTTGTTCTGACTATAAGTTACAGCTTTTAATTTACATTTTTTAAAGATAAACCGTTACCGTTAATCCAATTGATGGATCACAAACATAATTATGAATAAAAGCTTTTGGAAATAAAATAGATGATGGAGAAAAACGAGAAATTAAACTTCTTCCAAGAAGTGACATTTCTTAATTTTTATTAAAAAATACTGAAAACCAAAGCTTAAGAGAACTTAATAAAAACACGTGTTTAAAACAATCACCAAAACCGCAAAAAACTTAAATATTGTAATCTTTCTTATTTTTTTAAAGTTAACGCTTAAGATAAATCAACTGAACAAAAACTACAAACAGGAAAAAAAATGTGCGTTCAAGCTAAAAATTACAAATGAAAAAATAGCGCTAAAAAAGTGGAGAACAAAAAAAAATCACTTTTTGCAAAAACAGAAATCACTGGTTATATTTTTTTTTCTCTTGTTTTGTGATGGTGCTCTTTAATAAAATTTACCAAGTGCAAAGAAGAGTAATGTAACATTAATACGGGACAAAACAAAAAAATTTGTAACACCAATTTTCAATTCGAAAAGCTAATAATCTGTGTTGTGTTTAAAAGTCATTTTTATGTTAAATAAATACTGTAATTACAAGTAAAAAACGTTTATATTTTAAAACTATTAACAATTTTAAAAAAAGAATTGAAACATTTAAAAAGGACATTCATCAAAATCACTAACAGCTCTACGAATTTTATTATCAATTGCTTTTTCATGTTTCTTTCGCTCTGCCAAATCTTTGAAATAACTTCTTTTGGTTGCCTTCGGCACAGCTTTAATTGCATCCAGATCACCTGGTTCAAAATGAGTAATCTTTGGTCGAAGTTTATCCAATCCTAATCCCTTTCGATCACGTTTCAACATTGTTTTTAATGGATATTTTCGGCCTTCACCTTCTTTTCCAAGTCCATGTTCTTCTTTCCATCCAGTTTCTTTAAGAATTTGATATCCAACATTTGATGAAGAAATACCATATGCATATCCAGGACGTGGAGGTTGTAATGTATTAACAATATGAACAATAGAGCAATGATGTGCTTGAATATTTTCAAAATTTTGTTTGCAGTGTTCACAAAAATTTGAGGAAGAAGCAACAGTGGATACAATTTCAACATCCATTTCTTGATTAAAGTTTCTAAAACGAATTACTTTTATTATACATCTTTTAATGTTCAAAACAAACCCATATGATTCAATATATTCAGCAATTTCTACAAATCCTTTTCTTCTTGCCAAATCAGATGCTGTAAAACAAGCTCGATTTTTTTGTTTCCAATCTGCCCCATTTTCCATTAAAAATTCAATGATAACATTTGAGCCATTTGCAGCTGCACATATTAAAGCTGTCGAACCCCAAAAATCTGTTAAATTAATTGATATTCCACGATTTAAAAGTTCTTTACATTTTGATAAATCATTTGTTGCCGCTGCTTTAAACCATAATATTTCATCATGATTTGTTAAAGCTTCAAATATACCATTTCTTTTCATTTTTGTTTGAACATTTTGTTTTCTAGTTTTAACTGGCTTCTCTTCTTTTTGAAGTTCAGTTACTTTTTCAGACTTTTCATCATTATTTTCAGCTACCAATTCACGATAAAATGAAGCAATTTCTTTTCCATTTAATCTTCGTTCTTCAGCTTTTGTTTTTTTCTTCGCTTCGACATTTGATAGATATTCTTCACGAGCTTTAACAAATTGAATTCGTTTTGATGGTTCAATAAAATGTGCCATAATTATAAAACTTTAATAATAATAACGAAAAAAATAATAAAAAAAGTTTGAGAAATTTTTGCAAGAAGTCTGTTAATACACATTTTGCCAGCTTTTATCATAGCCGTTAAAAGTGTTTGCAAAACTTTTTTGAAAGTTTCTAGAAGTTAATAATTTGTTCTCAATTGTTAAAATTTATGAGTTATGTATTAGAATTTTTACTTACTTTTAATTAAATATGTATTTTATCGTGGTTTAATATTTCCCTCTATTTGTACATTTTACTCTTGTTACGTTTTTGAACTGCATTTTGTATTTTTTTATCCATTAGTATTTCGTTAGCAACGCTTAAAAAATTCTTTCATTTATAGGTAACAAAAATATGGCATTCTTTAAACGTGGTAATAAACGTGAAAAAAGTTCAAAAAAGTCTGGATCTGAAGTGAAAGCAAAAAAGCCAAGAATTTTAACAAAACCAAAATCTAAGAAACAAGAAGATAATGAAATCTCTTCTGAAGAAGATGAAGGAATGTTTAATGATGCAAGAAATGCTCGATACAAGGAACACAGCGATGATGAATATGAAGATGTCCAACATAAAGCATATCGTGAAGCTAAAGCATTACTTGAAAAAGTTAAAGTATGTTTCTACTGTTTCATTAATGTTTTTTTACTCTCTTCTTTTTTAGGATACTGAAGAAGTAACTGATGATGATGAAGATGATGCAATTAAACATCGATTAATAAAAGATGCACAAGTTAAACTTGGTGTTTTGCATAGAAAACTTGCTGATAAGCTTAACATTGATGAAGATTCAACACTCATTTATCGACCACATAGATATTCTCCAGTTTCTATTGCAATATCAAAGGATTCTCGCTTTATTGTTAGCTGTTCAAAAGATGGTTCTGTTGTTAAATGTAAAAATTTAAATACCTTGCTTTTTTTATACTATTTTATTTTTTAGATGATTTACAAGAAGAAAAGAAAGTCGGATCAATTAAATTTTCAAAGACATCAGAAAATCATCATCATGGTATTATTCTTTGTGTTGCAATTTCCCCAGATAATCAATATCTTGTTACTGGTGGTGCTGATAAACAAATTAAAGTATGGAAATTTGATACATTACAATTTGTTCAAGATTTGGGAAATCATCGTGGAGCTGTAACGTCTTTAATTTTTCGTCAATCTGGTGCATTAGAATTATATTCAGGAAGTACTGATCGATCAATTAAGGTTAGTTTATTAAAAAATTAGTGGCACGGATTTCGATCTAATGTGTACGGTACTTTTTGCCTTTTTGATATTACTGTAGCATCACTTCTCAAACAGAGCGTTTTTGAGCATTTTTCTTTTAAAGAATTTAATTAGTACATTAAAAATTACATAAAAAACATTTTTTAAAACTGAATTTTTAACATTTTTTCCATTACTGCCATCAGTTTTTTGTGTCGTTTTTGTATCGACATAAATTTTTTTGTCGCAAAATTGAATTAAATTAAGTCAAGTGATTCTAATTTGATGTCACTTTTTGTTGTTGTGACTCACGTCACTTCTGCATTTTTTTTCCAATCCGTTAAAACAACTGACAGCATTGATCTCATTTGAAAAAGAAAATCAGGATTAGTAAAGCAAAAAATATTTTTCTTTTCAGTGTGTTTTTGCACACATGTTTTTTATTTCAATATTTATTTTTGTTCTATTTTTAAGGCATGGAATCTTGACCAAATGGGATTTGTTGATATTATGTTTGGACATCAAGATAGTGTTTTACAATTGGATATGCTGAATAAACCTCGTGTTCTATCATGTGGTGGACAAGATAGAACTGTTCGATTATTTAAAGTTATGGAAGAATCTCAGTTAGTATTTAATGGATTTTCTGATTGCTTAAGTATTGATACTGTTGCATTTGTTGATGATGACCATTTTGTTTCTGGATCTGCAGATGGGTTAGTTTTTTTTTTGTTAAATATGAGTCAGTCTTTGTTACATCAAATTTTTTGGACAAAAAAGCAAAATTTTGAGTAATGAAAGATTGAAAGTCAAAACGAAAAAAAGTATTTTTTTTCAAGTGCGCTGAAAATCACTGGATTAAAGCCAGTAAGTAGGAGCTGGTAGGAAGCATGAAGAAGAAAATTCAACAAGTTTTTTCTTTTCGTTGCTAAAGTTGTTTTAAAACCAGTAGTTGTTTAAAAAAAATATGTGAGAAAATGAGTTTTTTTATTTTGCATGACCTTGTTTTTTGAAAAATGTTTTGGATAAGTGATTAAGTGTTTGACAACCATTTAAAACAAAAGATAATAATTAATTAGTTTGAGAAAATGGTTTGGAATACTTTTACTCCATTCTTATTAGAAGAAAAGTTATTTTTCAAAAACTTATTTTAAAACGGGCGTTTTATCTTTGTTTTTAAATTAAATTAAATTTTAGAACGTTTTCCTAAAAGAAAAAAGAGCACTGATTATTTGTTTGAGAAAACTTTTATTGATTTTCATTTTTTTCAGATCATTATGTGCATGGGCAGCGTTCAAGAAAAAGCCGTTATCAGTTGTAAAAGAAGCACATGGACGTAATCGTGAAACGAATGAACCATTATGGATAACATCAGTTGCAGCCGCACATAATAGTGATTTAATTGTTAGCGGAAGTTCGAATGGTTTTCTCAAATTTTGGCAAGTTTCAACCGATTATAAATCTTTAAAACTGGTTAAACAAATTGAATTAGTAAGTTTTTCAGATTTTATTTATCAAAATTTATTTCGTTCGTAGTTTTTTTCCTCCGTTCATTCATGCATAACATCCATCTTTTCCCCCACCACTTTTATTATTATTATTTTTTCTATCGAACAAACAAAATCCAAAAAATCCATCAACAATTGTATGTATAGTTTTTCATCTTTTATTGACCCTTCTTTTGTTTGTTAAGTATTGCAAATGTTCAAATACTTTTTTTTGTATGTTTTTCTAGTGTGTTTCGTAAACGAATGAAAAGGGAAAAGACAAAAGAAGCTGCTTTTACAGAAGAAAAAAAATAAATAAGTGAAATCTGCGCTACATTTGTTTTATGCATAGGTTTTAAGCTATAGCAGTAATTTTGAGATTTAAGATACTTATGTTTTTGGGTTTTGTTTTGGAATATTTTCATTAATTAATTAATTTGGTATTTTTGAGAACGCATACTGTAGTTTTTTAGCATACTCATTATATCGAAAATGACGTCAAAAAACTGTATGATGAATTATGCTTTTTAAAAGATTGTAATATTGATTTTTTGTCTTTTACATGTGTGTTCAAGGACTTAAAATTGATATGCGCATTTTTCCCAAAGTTTTTTTTTCTATTTTGTCGCACCATCACAAAAAAATTCATCACTCCCTTTTTTCCACGCATATTTGGCGTTAATCGTTTTCTTTTCTTTCTTTTTTTCTTCTGACAAAAAGTGAGAGGGGTGAAACAAGCAAGCACACATTTTTTTCTTTTCTTGTCGAAGAAGTCATCGACCCCTTTGATGTGATTTATTCTAAAAAAGAGGAGAATATTTTTTTACGTCAAAAAACACTTTTAGCTTATAGCAGTTTTTTTCAACGTCTCCCGAAACATTTTTTTATATGTATTCAGTCTTTGATCGGGATTTTCTATCTTTGTTCAGCAGCTTTTTTGAGATTGATCCTTTCTTCTTTTTTGCTTTCTCTCACGTTTTATGTCTCATTACACAAACTATTGAGGACTGGTTTGTGTTCCCGTTGAAAGAAATAATTTTTAGGTCACGGGCAAACAAAAAAACGGGAACAATACTAAAATCTCCTCAATTTTTAAAAGTTTTTTAATGTTAAAATCTCCTCAATTTTTGATAGAATTTTAAAATTTTTTAAATAATTTTTTTTAGAAAGGATTTATCAATGATTTGAAATTTATTGAAAATGGTCGAAAGCTTGTATGTGCTGTTGGGCAAGAACATAAATCTGGTAGATGGTGGAAAATTTCTGATTCAAAAAATAGTATTGTTATTTTAACGTTAAATAAAGAAGATACTGCAGCAGCCGTCACCGCAACTTCAACAATTGTTGTTGAATGAGAAAAAAAACTTTTTAGTCCCCTGTTTTTTTTGGATGATGGAACAATGCTGAAAATAATGATTCAATTTTTTTCAAAAAATAGTTTTTTTATTTTTTTACATTCGTTTTATTTTTTTGTTGTTGATTTTTTGTTGTTTTTGTGTTTTTGAAAGATATTTTAATTAAAAATGCTGTTTTAACATGTTGTTTTTTTTGCGAAAAATTTGATAATGGTTAAAACCCGTTGAAATTTTATCTGTTTTTATTTTTAAAAATTATGTGTGGAATTCACACACACATTTTTGCGTAAAACAAAATATTTTTTATATGTTCGAGAGAAAAAAAAGGAAGGCGTGAAGAAAAATGTATATTTTTACTCGCGTTTTTGCATTTCTATTTTTGTCATTTTTTATCGTCAAAAATCATTCATTCAATTTTTAGAAACAAATGAACTCAAATTTTTAATTTTTTTCTAAAACGGGAAGACAGTGGCGGTGAACTTTATTTTTGAATTTTTATTCAACTAATTTTTTTTATCAATCAATTTTAATCAGAAAAAGAAACGATGATGAATTATAATAATTTGGTTGTTAGAGGTAAGCATATTTTTAATTAGCAATTTTTGGCAGTTATTTTATGTGGATTACTGTAATCTTATTTTTTTTAGTGCTAAGAGCTCAAGGATTACAATTAAAGAATCATAAAAGTCTTGATATTTATGTTTCACTTCGAACTTCTGGAAAAGGTTTACAATATAAATCAAAAGTTGATACAAATAATATTACTTCAACGGATGGCTCTGCGGTTTGGGATGAATCATGTGAATTTTCATTGAGTGAATTGGAAAATGAACTTCAAGTTTGTTTATATTTTTAAATACTTTTTTATGAAAATTTGTTTTAGGTTGGAATCTGTCATAAAGGAAAACTTGGTACAAATTTCTTGTTACTATGAAATGAATAATTTAGTTATATTTTTAGGTACAAAAGAAAGCCTTGGAACTTTGAATTTTGATTTAACTTTACTTCCACAATTTCAACCTCCAAAACCATTCAGATTAACAAAGAAAGGCAATGATGAAAAAGATCGTGGTGTTCTATATTTGGGATTTGAATTTTCTAATAAAATTGGTACTTCTATATCAAATTTTTCATTGAATACTATTGGCGGTGGTGTAAAAGGTTAGTTTCTTATAATAAAAAACTTCGTAATTTTTAAAATGTTTTGCTCTTTTTTCAAAACCTTACTCTAACAGCAAAATTTTATTGTTGCAATATTTTAGAAAAGAGGCTTGATAAATTAAAAAGAAAAATGCATTTGGGAAAGAAAAAGAATAAAGATGCAATGTCATTGGCTTCAGTTTCACTCTCTCGAAAAAGTTCATTTTCATCTGTAACTTCTGCGCTTGCATTTTCACCTTCACCAAATCAAATGCATCGACGTGATTCTTTTCAACAACAATATGATGGAAATATTTCTGGTGGAAAACAATTTGATAATATTTATGAACATCATGAACCTCATCATCAGCAACAACAACAGTTAAATATTTCAACATCATCTCATTCTAATAGTCATCATTCAAATATTAATGATAGTGGAAATGATAGCTTTCATAATCATAAACCTCATTTATCCCCACAACCAAGTATTTGTTCAATGAGATCTGAAGCTCCACATTCAGCATCACCGCCCAAAGGATTACGATCAAAGGTAAAATATTTTTCAAGATTTTCTATTTTTAATGTTATTTTTTAGATGCGTGAAAAAGCAGAAAAATGGCTTCATGTTAAACCAGATCGAAAGAGATCATCTGATGATTTTCGACAAGATTCATCATCAGTTGCAAATTTTCCAATGGGTTCTTCTTCAAATGATCGAAATTCACTTGGTGCTGGTGATGCTGCTGCTGGAGTTCGACATCGAAATTCTTTTGCTGCAGCCGGAACTCCATCAATTGTGAGTCATAGTGCAACGTTTGCATCAATCCCTTTAAGTCGTCCAACATCAATTGCATCATCGTCTGGTTTTGCTTCACTTGGTTCCCAAAATGTTAATTCTGCTTTGGTTTGTCCCATTTTCCTTTGTTATAATTTTGTTTTATAATAATGTTATATTTTTAGAATGAAACAACATCTCCCGAATATTTGCTAAAAGTTGTTGAACATCTTCGAAAAGAATTGCATCAAAAAGAAACAAAGATTCGTGATTTGCAAGAATATTTGGATAAACTTTTATCTCGTGTTATTGTAAGTTTACTGTAACTTTTCCCATCAGTTTTATATAATTTATATTTTAGGAAACTCATCCAGAAGTTCTACAAGTTAATAATCGTCATTACTAAAATTAATATCAAATCAAAAGCTTCGAAAGCGGCTCAAAATTATTTTACTTACAAAAGAACTTATTAATATATTTTTACATTGTCTTCAAATCTTTCAGTTTTTTTCATATTGTTTTTGTGTAATCTTAAAAGAAGAATAAGGTTAGTGCCTTCATTTATATATTTGACATACATACTTCTAATCATTTTATTATTATTTTTTCATCTTAATTCATATCTCTTTTTCTTTTCCAAACATTATTAATCTTCGGTGGCGTTTATCTTTTTAATTGTGATATCATTATTTTTACTGTGATAGGTTTTGGCATAACTTTTGTGCAATTTTTTTAAACTTTTGTATATTAATTTGTGTAAATTTTTCAAGTTAACAAATAAAACTATTAAACTTTTTATTCGTACAATTTTTCAAGTGTTCTATCGTATATGTGATTATAGCTCTATTTTGAAACAAGAAACAAATTTTTTTTAAAAATTTTTTGTAAATGCAGTTTTTAGGAAAGTCACAAAAATATAATCGAAAAAAAATTAGATTTTGTAATGCAACATTAAACCACAACAATCACACAATAAGGTTAAAAAGAAAGTGTCAAACAAATTTCGCATGTGGTTCTTTTTATTAAAAAATTATTTTTGCTGCTGACGCAATCCAATAAACTGAAAATTAAGCACAAACATTTAATTTTTATTATAACCCTGTAAAATTTTTTGAATTTATTGCACGAATTTTGGATTCATTAATTTTAGCAATTTTTTCATTTCTTTTTTTCATTCTTTTAATATTTTTTGAATAAATTATGGAACACAAAAAACCATTTAAAGATGAAATTGGCCGAATATAACATCCAATAACATTTACAGGATTTTCTTGCAAATATAAAGTTGCCATAAATCCACATGAATGAATAAATATATCAAGAATAGATTGAACAAGGACAACATTAATTGTAACCATTGTTGCAAATTTATCATCCGATGATTGAAAAGTTGTTGCTTTTACAAAATAAAAAAGTATTGAAAGTGCAAAAAGGATTACAATCGACAAAATTACAGTAAGAATATTTACTCGTAAATCCACATCAGTTTTATCTGTTTGACAATTTGGTGTTACACAAACTACAAAAAAATTTGAATATTATACGTAAAATTTTTGAAACTTTTTGAAACTTACTGTATGAATCTGAAAATCTCAAAGGTGCATCTAAAACAAGTCCATGGGCAATAAAAGAATATACAATGAAAGAAGAAAAAATTGTGATAAAAACTAAAAATATTTGTGTTCGTTTCATTGATTGATAACTGTAATAAATGAATACGAGACTCCTTTCAATTGTTAAAAAAAGCAATGAAACAGCAGGAATTGGAATGCATGGAAGAATTCCGAAATATGAAAAAAATATTATTTTTGGGTTATATTGGATTCCTGAAAATGGGTTACATATAGGGATCGGATACCGTACCGTTTTTCGAAAAATGCGGTAACGGTAAATACCGCTTTTCCAAAATTGCTGCGGTACG
>JAQIXH010000739.1:0-11381 GCA_034700145.1 Panagrolaimus detritophagus | reverse complement strand
GTCGAAATTGAAATATTTTTTTCAAACCATACACCTCTTTAGTTTTGTTGTTTTTTAATAAATAACTTAAAAAGATATTTATTAAAATGTTTGTTTTATTTGATATTAAATAATTTAAAACTTTATTGCCTTTATTTTCTTATTGTTGTAAAAAAATTAAATAAGGAAGCCTTAGGTTAAAGAATTCATAGAAAAGTAATAAAATTTATTGAAAATCAGAGGTATAAAATGACATCGGATTCCTCCCAAAGTAAATTATTTAAATCATAAAGTTTTAGTTTTGTTGCAACTTTTTTTTGGCAAATTTTGTAAGTGTTTTGAGTGAGTTATATATTTTCAATATTTATAGACAAAATGAATACTAAAAACATTCTTTTGACATTTTCGATTGTTTGCGTTTTATCCACGAACATCGTCAATGGTATTTGTCAAGCCCAAGCAACTTTAAAGCAGCATTTTTGGTCAAAATCTGATAAAGCAATGTATTATGCTGGTGGATGTGTAAGCAATGGTGCATATAAAACAGATATATCCACAATTTTAAAAGCAAAAAAAGTTTATGGATTAAATTAAGCGACTAGTATCTGCAACAATAATGGAGTCAATAAAAAATGTTCGCGCATGTGATTGTTTTAAAAAGAAAATAAAAAAGTGTGAAATTACTTTTGTTTCGAAACGTTAATTAATATTGTTAATTTCCCCTGTTTATCACCGTTTAATCATTCCGATTTTTGTATAAATTAAAGTTCCAAGTTTTCAAAGAAAAAATTTTTTTTAATAATATTCTTTTTTTATGGCACTAAAATTTATATTCACCATAATTTAATCTAATAACAGCTTTTAAAAATAATATTACGAAAATTTCAAAAGTGTTTACCAAACTACATTCATATGTTAAAGAAGGATGTAGAAATATTCTTCTTTTAAAAATCAGAATTTCTGTTTTTTAATATTATTTTTGCTAACAAAAAACTCTTTCATTTTAGAGAGAGAGTTTTTTGTTAGAAAATACTGATAAAATGTGATTCATCATATTAAAAATTTTTACGAAGAGTTTGAAATTGTTGTTCTTGAAGACTTTATTCTAAGTTCAACTTATTTAGAGCTTTTAATATAAAAGTTTATTTTTTTAACATCTTATTTTTTTTCCATTAGAATGAAATAAGAACGGCAAACACAATGCAAATACTAAAGAAAGACAAGATTGTTGCAGAATTGCTTGAATTGCAGTTATCCGAATCACAGCAGTAAAGTGTTGCTTCTAAGGCAGTTTGATTAAAGGCTTTTGTACCAGTACTCTATATAATTTTGTATTAACACAGATTTAAAAAAAAAAACTATAAAACTTACTGTACATTCAATTCCATAATTCGCAAGATTATTTTTAAGATCCATAGAGCATCCTTCCAAAATTTGATCCCTTCGAGTTCCAATAAATGTAGAATTTAATTTAAAGCAATATTTTTCTTTTGAATCACATTTAACATTTTTGAAATTTTTATTATCGGTTGTTACTTCACAGTTCAAAGAATACACAAAAGTGATACAACAAAAAAGAAAAATAACAAAAGTTTTCATTTTTCTTAAAATTGGCTTTTAGATTTTGAAGAACTTTTTTGAAGGTAAAAATAATATCTATTCCAAAAAATCGAACGCGCTTTTATGCAAACAATTATTACCTTAAAAAATGTGATAACAAAAAACAGCATTTTTAAGGGTGCAGTGTCTGAACAAACAAGTACAAAAAGATCAAATGTCTAAAAAGTCAGGCTTTAATTTTAAAATTTTAAATTGACAAAAAGCTATAAATAAAAGATATTTTTTCTGGAGATAGGGAAAAAAAATGGTTTAATCCTTAAAAATCTTAACAGTACATAAAACTGAATTATTACAGAAACAACTTCACAAGTTTTTTTTTTCATTTTTCCTTTAATGTTGCAATCAGCTCATTTTTTTACTTTTTTTTATTTGATGTCACTGATAAAAATCTTTTACTTTGATCTATCAATGATGTCACATTATGTTAAAATTTTCCAATTTTTTTTGTGGCATCGAAAACAAAAAAAGGGGGCAAATCATAAATTAAAATAAGTAATGCTGTCCTTTTTTTCAATTCGAAAAAACGACCGGAGAGAAAATTTTCATATTTTATGAATTTTTATTGAAAGCTATAAAATTGTAAATAAATTTATAATTGTTGTGATCGTACATTTTTATTTTTTATTTTTATTCCCAGAAGAGGGCGTACAAAACAAGGACAAGAATGTTTGATTTATCGATCAGTTAGATATAATACAACACCTGATTATGATGATGAAGCTGTAAATCAAGCCTCTTCCAATTATTCCACCAATTTGTTCTCGACTTCAACAATTTCCTCTTATACGTCCACAACTCAGTCACCTAGTTATTAATCCAAATTTATTAAGAAATCCTATGAAAGAAGCTCAACAACAGCAATATTATATGAATCAATAAATGCAAATGTTAATGTTTCAACAACAACAACAACAACAAATAGCTCATCAACAACAAATCGTTAATTTCCAACAGATGACGATGCAAAACAGATTCCGATTTCCTTAAGTTTTTTTATTTATTCATTTGTACTTTTACTGTTTATACATTTATTATTATTTTACTGTAGTTTATAAACTTTTTTTATACAGCTTATTTTTTCTGCTTTTGGGTTGGGCAAAACAAAGGCACTTTAAAACCACTCAAGTGCCTTTGTTTGGTTGATTTGATCAAATTAGTTAGGATACAATTTCTCTTAATTGTATTTCGCATTTGTTTGGCGTGATGTTCCTCTTTGCTATCACTGCAACGTTTTGCAGAGGAATACTCAGAGCTCTCTATCTTTACTTGAGCGTTCCTTTCAACGGCTCATATTCATTAATTCAAACCTCTTCGTAGCCGTTGATTCTTCTCTGCTCTCTTTTTTTATTGCATTCTTGATAGTTTATGTTATTTGTATTACTCGCGGCTATAAGAATAATTCATTGCAATTTTTTCAAATATTTTATTTAACTCATATTTTTTAGTTCTTTCTTTTATAACTTTAACATTTTTTTCAAAAATGGATACTGCTGTTACTCAAAAACTCAAATGTCCAATTGCTATTGAATTGATTATTCCAGAAGACAAATTAAATGAAGCAAAAAATTCTGGAAATGGTTTATTCAGTAAATGGTTCGATGCTTCAAATATTCCTGGTGTTAAATACTCTATTGGAATTTATCCAACCTTCCGTGGACATGAAGGTGAAACATGGATTTATTTTGAAATTTTATCACCGGGAAATAAACTTAATATTGATGCTGATTTCAATATGACAATCAAATCTGCACATTATGTTTTAAAAAAACATCTTATTTCTGGAGAAAAAGATTATATGGAAGAAAAATTCTGTACAACTGAAGAATTATTTGATCCTAAAAATCGTTTTATCTTTGATGGAAAAATGACAATCAATATGGATGGAATTTTAACGATCGAAAAAGAAGCAGAAAGTGAAAAATTATTGCAATTTGATGACACTATTGATAGTAAATTGTGTTTGGCTTTATGGGAACAAAAAAATAAAGATTTTACTATTTCTGCAGATGGAAAAGAAGTTTACGTAAGTTTTTGCAGTCTTTTATATATCCAAATTTAACTTTATAGGCACATAAAAGTGTTCTTGCTGCTCGTTCTCCTGTTTTTTCAAGAATGTTCGAATCTGGAATGAAAGAAGCAAAAGAAAATAAAGTTACCATTCCAGATTTTACATTTAATATCGTTGAAAAAGCAGTCAAACTTTGCTATCATCAAAGTCTTGTTCCATATTCAACATTGGAAGAAAAAACAAAACTCCTTCAATTTTTTGAAAAATATGATATTCAACCATTAAAAGTAAGTTCTTTCAATTTTTTTGGATAAATGATTATTGAATATTTAGGATGTACTTGAAAAATATTTGATTTCGGTATTGAATGAAATTACTGTTTGTCGATTAACGAATGCTGCTCTTCTTTCAAATGCAACAACACTTGAAATGAAATGTACAGAATTCCTTAAAAGCTGTCATAGAACAAAACCAATTGCTGATTTTGATATTCTTGATAAAGATTTTGCTTGGAATTTCCTCAAAAATTCTTTCAGTCACGTTTCTGAATGTGAACACGCATAATATTGATGTTTTTGTTTTTTTTATTATCTGATTTTATAAATTATTTATTCCAAGCAATTTGTGCACAAAGCTTTTTTTACTGTTTAACAGTTATGTTTTTATTTATAAACTATAAACAAGGGAACCGTCAGATATGAGTATGGCATCTTATTCCCATATTTTCAAATCTTTTTGTGCAAATTTTCAGCGACCCATAAGCACTTTTCTATTTTTCAAATATACTAAATAGTACTGAGTGATTTAAAATGCTTATTGGAATGTTTTTCAGAACAAAAAAAGAGATCTGCCTAGCGATGTGCTTGGATTTTACAAAGTTCTCAGATCGCGCTAATTTTGGTCTTAAAAGATAGAGTTTATCCGTACGATGGATAAATAAAAAAGAAAATAATAGAAAAGAATTGTTTTTAGTATTAAATTACTGTTAAAAATTTGTTAAAAATGTGAAAATCTTCGGACAAAAAAAATTTGACTTTGCTCCATAAATACCCTTTATTTATGCAATAAAACGCGCGAAATTCAAAAATTGTAAAGTTCACGATGGTGATAATTTTACCGTTAAATTGGGATTCTTGCAAATATATTAATAATTTTAACACAGTGGCATTAAAAATGCCATAGAAATTCACGACTAAACAAGAAAAAATTATTTTTTTTAATTTTTAGACTGAAAAATCAGTTTTTTCGATAAATTTTTTAAACGCGTTACGGCGGCAAAAATTGAGCATACCTATCCGATGCAGAATTTAATTCTCGAATGGATATTAGATAAATAAAAAATTCGATTGAACACAAACCAAAAATCAAAAAAAACGCATTTTCGAGGTGTCTTACAAGGAAAATTTCGTCCAAATTTTATGAATCCAGAATCTACGCAAAAAACTACATACTATGGAAAATAAAATACAAAGAAGGAGTAACACAGATGGATACAATTTTTGCCGGAAGTTTCAACTAAAATTTTCTGAAAAAAATATCAATGAAAAGTGTGTTGGCGTTATGTTCTTGCACATCGCTAGATCTGCCTTAAAAAAATTTAAATATGAAGTTTTAAGTAGCAGGCGATCAATTCTATATTAGTATATATGAAAAATAGAAAAGTTCCCATGGGCCGCTGAAAATTTGCAGGAATAAGTTTGAATATATGGGGAATACGATTACGGTTCCATTGTAAGTTTTATAGCCACCGGACTCTTGTAAAGGGTTTTTTATTGGTAAAATGTTGAAAACAATTATGAATACATTATCCGGAAACTTTTAATAAAAAGAATTTTTCTCAAAACTTTTGAGCACCAATGTAAATGGTGCAATATTTTTTTGAACCCCCTTAATCTGATGCTAAAGCAACAGCAGAAGCTGGCAAAAGAATGCTGCAAAAATTAACAAAAAATATCCCGTTGTTTTGTTATAACAAATTAGTATATAATATATATTATCGATAAACAAAATATAAAGGTAAAATATATTCAATTGTAAAAAAGAATCCAGAGGTTGCAAAATTTTGGGGTAAAAGAAGTCTAAAATTTGTTTTTGAAAATATATAATATAAAATTCCATTGTGGAGTTGTCGGCTCTTAAAATAAACATATTATTTAAAATATGGTCATAAAAACAAAGCTTTGAAATTTCATGGGTTTTGGAGGTTTTTTTGATTTCCGAATGACAAGGGACATTTAGATTTTCTCGTTTTTGAACAAACTGAAACAAACATTTTAGCAGTTGTAAAACTCACAAACTCTACTTTTAAGTGTTTTTGTCATTAACATATTGATTTTACAATAAACAAGGGAAAAAAATACTTATAATCGAAATATAACAGTAGTAATAAAATCAGTTTAAATTAATAGCCGAGCGCTTTGAATACTGGACATCTTCGATACCAAGCTTGACAAATTGTTGCAATATCTGAATTTGCTGGTGGACTGCATGTTGCATAAACTAAAACAATATCGTTTTCGCATTTATTTTTATAAAGACGATAGTCAGGGACGAGTCACATTTGTTACAAGCTTGTGTTTATCCAACTTCAATTTTCATCGATTCCGATTCCTACGAATTTTATCGATTCGTGATTCCATTTTGGGATTTCACCTTTTTTTAAATTGTCTAAAACATTTAACCCACAAAAAAAAATAAAAATCATCTGTATTATTTTTTGATTATAGTTTTTGAGATTTAGACACTAAAAAAATACAATCTGCTTTTTTAAAATTAAAAAAAAAAATTCATTTTTATTTATGTTTTTGGAAAAAACATAAAATAAAAATAACATTCTCATTTGTTTTATTGATACCTTTTCAAAGAAGCGGAATTGAAATTGGGAAAATCCTATTACAAGAACCTATATTGTATTATAATTTTTTTACCTTCTTGATGCGTATAAGCACATTTACATTCTCTTGTACATTCTGGTGCCACACAAGTTGGAGTACATGTTTTTGCAATATATTTTGGTGAAATTGGAACTTCTGGAATATGTTTTACAATTAATTCGACAGGGTCTTCAGGAAACAATGAATCATGAGCAATAAATGAAGATCCATCATCGCCGCATAATCGATAAGAAGTATTTCTGTGATTGGCAGGTGATTCTAAAAATGAAGTTAAATATTAATGAAAGATTTAAATATTTGAACAAAAAACATACGTTCTGTTAAGACTATTAAAAATATTACTATAAATGTTGAAAACTGATGAAATAACATTATTTTTTAGTTCTAATAATTTAAATCTACTGTTTAAGGCAGAATTAATTCTTTGTAAAATGATTAAGGTAACATTTTCTTAGAAAACTTTTTTACCGCCCCCAATTTAATTTGACAAAAATTAAATTAGAAACCAATCAACAATTGCAATTTCTGTTGATTGTTTTATTAAAAAAAAGAAACGATTCACAAATGAAAAGTTTTGATAAATTAAATTTATCATCATTTGTGAATGTTAAAAACTATTGTTTCTTTTGTCATTTAAGGTACAAAGAAAAAATCAAGTTCCATACATCAGTGAAAAATGAGCATATCGAATTTCTCCAATGTCAAAAAAATATTATTTCGCAAAATTTTAATTGTTACTATCACGTATGAAATTTAAACACCTCTGTTATCATTAGAAGAAAACTGTGATACACGACCTTGAACCGCTCCATTCATTTGGTTTTTCTTTTGTCTTTTTTTTTTGAAAACATTTGATTCATTACATTTAAAAAAGTAATGAATCACATTTTTTTTCTAAAATTAAACTTTTTATGACACTTGTTTTGCTATAACAATTCACTGAGTTCTGTGAGGAAAACTTTAAGTCGACGTTCATCGGCAACATTTTCTTTGAAACGAATAACACAAATGGAAACAACAATAAAAACTCAACAAAATAAAGAAAAAAGATGATGATGACATATTTTTAAAACAAACCGAAACAAAAGTTATAAAACCTGTACTTAATTAAATGTAGTGAAATAAATATTTCAGTAGCAGCTGCAAGAAAATATAAAACGCCTATAGATATTTTTTCTAAAAGTTGAAACTTTATTATGATTTAATACGAAAAAAGACTATTCTCTTTTATAAAATAAAATGAAATATTTAATAATTTTTAGTGTTGTTTTTTCTGTTTATTTTGGTTTTGTGTCTCTTCAGCTTGTACAAATTCAGACGAACAAGTGTGTTATTTTAAATAAATCTTTGCTGTATTCAAATATTAATAAATGTTTTTAGGGAATTGCAGAATGTTTTGTTGTTTATGAAAAAGCTTTAAATCGAACATTAGTTCAACAAATTTAGAAAGACATTTTGATACTGAAGTTCGAGTTGTTGAAGATTATGTTTGTCATTGAGTTTCAGTTTTGGATAAATGAATGTACAAAAAATAATGTAAACATTTTTTTAAGGCCTCATATGGATTACTCAAGATGTCTTGGAGTATATAATCAAAGCTGCTTAAATCCTGATAAAGCTAAAAAGATTTTTGGAACATCAATTCTATCAATTTATTATTACATCTTAAATTATGAATGCAATCATGAATATAAAGGTGAGTATTGGATTTAAAAGGATAAATATTTGGTGAGTTTATTTTAACTAAAACTGAATTAGAATAAACACAAAAAAGTTGTTTTAACACTTTTTTCATTTCTGTTAATTTTTCAGTAACTTTGAAAGATATTCGATGTGCAGCAAAGTTATTTTACATTGCAGAATTTGATAAAAAAGATTTAACATGCGAGTAAGTTTTTGTTGGACATGTTTTTTACATTTTTTGATAAATGGTGTTAAATTTTAGAGAACTCAAAAAATATGTTTCATCTTACACAAACAAGGTTATTGAAAAATGTGAAAATAAAGATTATGCAGAATATCGTGAAAAGCTTCTACTTTTTGTTGTCAGTAAACTTTTACCAGATTGTGATGTCTAATAATTATTTGTAATAATTTGCTAAAAAATTAATAAAATTTATTTTATTAAAGAACTTGTTTTAATTTTGAACAGGCTAAAATGCACTTTGGTCATTCTTCATTATAGCCGATAATTTAAACAACAAAAAATTTCACAAATAAATATTAGCCTCCAAACTTTTTCAGGCCGTTTTGCAGTCCTTCCTAGAATGTTAATAAAAACAGATGATAAATGCAAGTTAAGCAAAAACAGGAAAGTTAAGCTGACTGTGTTTTTTTTCAACAAGAAAAATTTTGTAAAATTCACGGCTGTTAATGCTATTACAAAAAAGGCATCTAAATTTAATGATAAGATGAGGAAAAAATGCATGGTTTTCAATAGTTTCATTTATTAAAATTTGCATTTAATACAGGCTATGTGGCCGCAGCCAATAATAATATCTATGTTTAAAAAATATGTAAAATATTCAAAAACCGTTTTGGCAAAAAAAAAATTATGTCAATAGATATTTTAATACTTTCCTCTCTCTTTTAAAGTGAGGATAGTAAAAATGTCTGTCCTTCTTTTCTCTCAGCACACATTTCTCTCACTCTTTATTCTGGTGTAACATTTTTTCAGTTTCTATGACAATGTCACACCATTGTCATTTTTTTTACTATCGTTGACCAATTTTTTTCTTCGACAAATCAATAAATGAAAAGATGCCTTAAAGAATAAAAGGTCAATCACAAATGACAGAAAATATAAAAAAAATAAGCGCTTGAATTTTCCTTTTGCAAAAGAATTTTTTGTGTTACAAAAAACAGAAATCTATTAATATTCTACTCTTGGATTATTTCTTCTTAAATTTTTCTTCTATGGCTGTATTAAAATCAAAAAAAGAACTCATTCAAGATTATTTTTGTGAAACGGCATTATAACAATATTTTTTTTAGTACCTCTTATTTCTGTTCCAAAAAACGTTCCTTTCAGTACCAAAAATCCAACATTTCAGTACCACTTTTTATTTTTTTCCCATTTTTTGGTACTCAAATGAGAGGTACTGAAATGAATGGTACTGAAAGCAGACGGCGCCATATTTTTAATACCAAAACCTGAAACGAATTATATTTTTTTGCATCCATCGTCATCATTTATTTACAGGTGTATTCGCTTCATTATTCCCTTCGTATCTCCTTTGTTCTTCGTTTAATTTCAAGACGCCTCTGCCAAATTATGAATTCAAAGTAAAATAATGATGTTTACATGTTTTTGCAAATTAAATTACATAAATATTTTGAAATCATCAAAAAAAGTTGAAAGAAAGGTGCTAAAACAAGTAAAACTTGTAATTTAATTTCTAGCAAATTTAATGTTTATTCTGAGAAAGCATGGTATGAAAATGCATGCCCTTTTGAGCTTCAATCAACGATAATTTATTAATTCGAATTTGATTGTTTACAAATCGGTGACATCTTTCAAAATCCACTAATTTTAAAACAAGCATTATTAAAAACTTAAAAAGTTTCATAATATTTCTAAAATTTAACAAATGTCGGATATAATTGAGGAAACTCGCTTTGTATGCTTTATAATATTAGGAAATTAATAAAGTTGTTTTTTTGCTTATTCTTACTGAATTAATATGTGCACCGTTTTTTCAAAGTTGTGCAATAAACATAATTTTGATACCAAAAAATGCAGAATCTTAATATTAATACAAATTGATAAAAAAAAATTGATAAATTAAATGCTGATAGAAATGATGACTGATAAAGAAAAAATAAAAATACCGTAATTTTTTTATCCGAATTTTTTGCCTCTCCATTCCCAATTTGGAATTGCGCCTATCAGATGCAGAATTTTTTCCTGAGCCATATAATATAAAAATTAGCCTGTCGAAACATGACGGTAAATAAATTATCGCTTCAAAAAAAACGTAAAGTCACCAATTGTCTCTGCACGTCTCTAAATTAATAATGTTTTTCTAAAGTACAACAATGTGGTTCACGTTTGTTTTTCAAATATAATTAAATATTTTGAAATTATCAACAAAGTTGAAAGATATTGTTGCTAAATGAAGTAAGTTTAGTAATGTAAATATATTAAATGTCTAGAAATGCATGCCCTAAGACATTTAATATATTTATCTTAATTTGATTGTTGAGAAAATTTTTAATGAAATTTTTGACGCCTATTTATTTTCGCGAAACATATATTTTATTTTATGTTGAAAGAAATTTGAAAAAAAATATTATTGAAAATGTCATATAAAAGTGAGGAAATTCAACCATCGAATATTTTGCAAACCATTGTAACTTATGCTGTTTTGACTACCGTATCCTTTGGTCTTTTTCTTGAAGTTTCATGTTTAATTCTTTTTATTTATCATTTTATCAAAAAAACTTCTGCATTTTCAAGTAAATATTTTTATCTTTTGGCAATTGGATATGTAATTGCTATTGCTTCAATCTTTTTTGCACTTTTAAATGATTTTATTCAAGATATTTATTTTATTAATTTTGCAAATATTTTTACAGAATGGTATTTTAATTTCTTTCTAGGACCATGGAATACAATATTAGCTTTAAATCGATGTACAGCATTGCTGTTTTGGCAAAAACATTCTTCAATTTGGTCAAAATATAATTTTTTTGCAATTGTTGGATTAATTTTGGGATATCCGTTACTTTCAACAGCAGCTTTAATAATTCAAGAAAAATCAAATTGTTTTATAAGCTTTGATAAAAATGAATGTGCTAATTTAATGGACATTGCAGAAGATATTCAAATAATTTCAAATGGTATCAATATTTGTGCTTCGACTTTTCTTGGAATTATT
>JAQIXH010000738.1:0-11396 GCA_034700145.1 Panagrolaimus detritophagus | reverse complement strand
TCTTTGCCGCCGTTTAACACAGAGCGGCAAAACTTCAAAGGGAATTCTCGAATTTCGGGAGGGCACGTGCCCCTGGTGCCCCCCCCCTGCTGACGTCCTTGACCGCCAAAAATCAGTGAATTACCCGTTGAACTCGCTCCAGGCAAAGACGCAAAATGGAAGAAAAGGTTCAGATTTTGCCAGTCGAAAAAAAAGAAAAAAGTTCAATTTGTCAAATTTTGTTTTTTTTACAAATTTTTAACACTTTTTTTGTTTATTTATAATTTTTTAAATTGCAATCATTTAGTAATTTTTTTTCTAACAAAATCTGAAAAATTGAACTTTTTTTTTGACTGGCGCTCAACTGTCACCGAACCTTTTCGTTCATCTTGTGTATTTAGCCTGGCGCGCGTTCAACTGCGCTAAAGGAGCAGCCAAAAAGGGTTTCGAGAAAGGAAAAAAAATTGGCCTTGACACAGCGTGCTGTTTGTTGCGCTTTAAAAACGGTCTTCTGAAAGCCAGAACTTTTTCACCAGGTGAAATAAAAAAATTCTTTTTTAACATTTTGTGTAACTCGATGAGATGAGCAAAATGTTAAGACAAAATCTTTTTATCTGACCTGGTGAAAAAGTTCTAGATTTCTGAAGACCATTTTTAAAGCGCAGCAAACAGCACGCTGTGCCTTGATTCAGACGAGGAGTGTTTTATGCAAAAATAACAGTTTTAAATGTTTGTCTTTTTTTAGTGATAAAAAAGATCGAAATTATGTTGAAATTCGAAATCGTGCACTTGGTAAATTTATTAATGGTGATGTTCATGTTCTTGTTGCAACACAATTAATTTCTCGTGGAATTGATATTGATATTGATTTTGTAATTAACTATGATCTTCCTTTAACATATTTTGATTATATTCATCGATGTGGTCGTACAGGAAGGAATCAAAAAAGTGGTACAGCAATTTCTTTTGTTGATTTTGAAAATTCTGCTGATTATTCTCCAAGAGTCCTTCAAAAAATTGTCCTTGTATGTTTTGTATTTCTTCTTTTTGGTTAATCAATGCAGTGTTGGCGGTCGCCCGAAATTTCTCGGTCTCCGGTCCGGTCCGGTCCGGACCGGACCGAAACTCCTCCGGTCCACGGTCCCGGTCGACCGGACCGAAAATTTTCCGGTCTTCGGTCCGGTCGACCGAAAAACCGGATCGGACCGGACCGAAAGACCGGACCGAAGACCGAAAGACCGCCAACACTGAATCAATGTATTCCAAAAAGAAAAACTAAAATAATAAATTATTTTTTTTAGAATTGTAAAGATTCATTGCCAGAATTTTTAACTGACTTTGCAGAAAATGCTAAACGTTTATATGAAATTGAAATGGAAGAACGCAATGAACAGGCAAATATGCATCAATAGAATATTGTTATTTTTTATTGGTTTTTTATGTGTATTTTTATTTGTATGAAACAGCTTTATGAAAATTATAAAAAATGTTTTAATTTGTGAATTGGTCAAAGAAATATTATAATAATTAGATAACTTTCATTTATCCGTCTGATAGAAACAACGCCTGCCTACGATAAAAAATTTTTTATCCTTATTACAAAAACTTTTAAAACTTAGTCGAACTTGAAATATAAGAAAATATTCATTCAGGAAAGCTTGTTACAAAAGCTGTTCAAAAAATAAAGTAGCGACAAAAAAATAAGGCCCAAGGTGTTTTTTTGATTTAATTCAAGAACGGATGATTGAAAAATAAAAGCCAATGGCACTAAAAATCTGTCATACAAATGTCCATCATTTTACCTTACACATTTTCAATATTTCATTATCTTAAACGAAAATGCCATCAAAAAATCAAAAATAAATTTTTGTAAAAATATGGCCCATCCATACAAAAAAAGTTTTTTCAGAAAAATTTGCATTACTGGTTTTTTCGGTAACCTACAATTCTTGAAAGTTGCTTTTTGATATTTCTGCACAGGATTTTCAAGGAATAGTTGTAAAAATCGATGGCACCGATTTTACGGAAAGCCCGAAATTTTGGACTCAAATTTTTGGATTTTTTGTGTGGAAATTGGCATTTTTATTTAAGATGATGAAATATTAAAATTGTGTAAGGTGATAATGTTGGACATTTGTATGACGGATTTTTAGTGCCAATGGTTTTTTTTTCCAATCATTCGTTCTTGAATAAAATCAAAAAACACCTTGGGATTTATTTTTTGGTTGCTACTGTAATATCGCAAGCAAATTAATTAAATTAAATTACCAAAATTTTCTTCACATAATATGTCCATTGTCTTCATTTTTTAAAAATGTTCTGGTAGGACTTACCCCAATAAATAAAAGATTTGATCGTCATTTTGTTAAAAAATTTAGATTATCTACTTGTTAAAATAATTAAAATATAATTTCTTTTAATAATGCAGCAACATGCAAAAATTGCTGGGTTCATTCTTTAAATTCAATATTCATATTTTGCTTTATCAAAAGATTTTTTGATAAAATTTACAAAACATATAAAACAAACGGATTGCTTTAAGAGTTTAAATATTCAAAAATGTTGTTTTTTAAATAAATAATTTTTCTAAAATTTCACAGCTTTGAAAATCAATTTTCAAAAAAAGAAAAAGCTTTTTCTTTCTTTTCTTTTTGATCTTTTGCAAAATAAACCATTTGTTTGGAAAATAAAATTCGCGAGCTTTAGAAACATTTGTTTTACAGCGTCCGCCTTTTTGAACGAAAAAGAGTGCATCGTTTTTTTCAAAGATGGAAAAACATATTGTTCAATAAAACTTTTTTCACATTTAAAGAGAAGCGTTTTTCCTGCTTTTAAAAAAATTACAACTTTGCTTAAGTTTTTGAATATTTGAATAATGATGTATGTTTTTAAATCAGATAAAATTACAACAACTAATAAAAAGTTGTATTATTAAGAATTTGTTTTTATATAATTAGAATGGTAACCAAAAATAAAGAATACATTATTTAAAAAAAGATCAACGTTTTTCAGTTTTCTTTTCGTTTAATAAATACTGTCGATTTATTTTTTTTTACAAAAACTGTAAAATAGCTGTTTTTTAAGTGCTCAACAAAAAATATAATTTTGTTTTTTGAATCAACTGCAAAAAGTTGCGAAAAGCAAATTTATGTTTTATTTATAAATGCTTAAACGGTGATCAAATTTTTTTTAATATTGGAAAAATTTGTTGTTTCAGAGGTTTCAAGTTTTAAACTTTTTAACAGTTTTCTAGTATGTTTTGTTTAATGTTTAATTATTCTAATTATTCTGTTTAAAAAACATTAAAATAAAATAATTAAAAAAGTAAAATAGGTTTTAAAAAATTTTTATGGCAAAGAAAAGTGTTGATTTGGCTTTTTTTTTGTTTGGCCATTTTAATATATACAAATGTCTGGGAGAAAAAAAGAAATTTCCTTTTTGCAGTGTTTCTTTTTCGTTCCGGTTTTTCAAAAAAATAACATTTTTTATTTCAGACTTTTTAGACTTGTCCGAAAAAGAAAAAAATTCGTCAGAAGATTTCGAAACTTTTTTTTTGGAAATCTATATTTTTCAAAGATCAAAAAATGTGACAACGCTTGATTGCATTTTTACCATATTCGATTTTGGTTTTCTTGCGTTGGTTGATGAAACTCCTTTTTTCCAAAAAAATGATGCCATCCCTTTTTCTTTGTGTAAACTTTGTTGAAGTCATTTTGGTTCTTCTTCTTTT
Organism: Panagrolaimus detritophagus; assembly: GCA_034700145.1. Lineage (NCBI taxonomy): Eukaryota > Metazoa > Nematoda > Chromadorea > Rhabditida > Panagrolaimidae > Panagrolaimus > Panagrolaimus detritophagus. The sequence continues at coordinate 7,687 of JAQIXH010000738.1, read as the reverse complement.
CGATGTTTTTTTTTTCATGTCTGCTTCTTTCTTTGTTGTTCCAAAAAAATTTTGCTTCTTTTTTATGTTGACGTTTTTTCTTCTTTTTCTTTTGCATCAGAGGGTTTTTTTAGCTGTTTCCGCTTCACATCTTTTTTTAGAGTTCTTTTGTGTAGAATACATTAACCATTTGAATTATAGTTCTTGCACATTCTCCAATGCTTTCGTTTTCATGTTGTTGTCGCTTCTGTATTGTGCAAAAAAAACTTTTATATGATGTTGTTTAGGGCGGAATTGGACGCATGCCGTCGGGCATGACAAATCGAACAAAATCACTTCGGATTTTTTTATGCAAGTGCGCTTTAAAAATGATTTTGACGATAAAAAAATTATATCTTTACATTTTGCTAGTCTCATCGAGTTATACAAAATGTTAAGACAAAATTTTTTTTATCTGACCTGATGAAAAAAATTTTGGCTTTCAGAAAACCATTTTTAACGCGCAGCAAACAGCACCCTGTGTTATCGCTTTTAAACCTGTCCCAAATATTCAAAAGATTATAGTTTTTTTAGCTGAAAAAAGACTTTATTCAGCGCAAAAAAATGTTTTGCCACAAATAATATGTTGAACGGCAGTTGGCTGTGTGTCTCGGTTGTAAAGAGGGAGGGGCAAACGGCTGAATGGAAAGTGAAAAGCCTGGAACTTTTTCCATTCAATGAGGCAAACACGCATTTGTGTCTTTAAAGAAGGGAAAAAAGAGTGGGTTGCGACCGCCTACAAGATGGATGGATGATTTTACAAAATTCACGAACAAAAAATTTAATGAATTATTATCACTTTGTCTAACTAATTTTTGAGTGTTGTAATGTGTCCCCTTTCGTCCTTCGTGACAGATAAAAGGTTTAAAAAAAAATAATAAAAGAAGGAAAAAAGCCCTCTCAAATGATTAAAGCAAAAAACAAAAGTAACATTATACAAAACAATAACAGTAATGAACAATGTAAAACAGTAAAACATAACAAATTATTTAAAAATGAGGTGTTGGTTGATAAGTAAAATGCTGTTGTTGATTGTAATAAAGAGGAAGAGACATATTGAAATTATGAGGGAAGAATTCTTGATTAATTTGTAGTTTTTTATGATTTGTTATATCGATGCAAGTTGTTATAATTTTTAGTTTTTAACAAGTACGGGAAAATTTAAAATTTATTATATTATTTTTTGCTACAATTTAACCTAGAAAATTTTAAACTCTGAAAGTTTTAACAAAAAAGTTGTGCTTCCCTAACTAGGGAACCAATAGACATGTGGATTCGATTTTGGTTTAAAAACTATTTTATCACACTCCCCTGATATTTAAAACGTATTTCTGACACTTTTTAGTTGCCCCTTCCCTCACAGGTGTTTTTCTTATATATGAGTACTAGACGATATCGTCTGCTACTTTAATCCAAACATTTCAAAATAGGATAGTTTTCAAAAGATCACTAATTTAAAAAAAGCGAAAGAAAAAAAGAAACATATTTCAAAAAAGGGAAAGACTGGAAAATAAAACAAATTTAGGAAACTGTTTTATCAAACGATTTTTTGATGAAATTTACAAAATATATTAAACAAACGGATTGCTTTAAAAATATAAATATTCAAAAATGTTGAATTTTATTAATAAATAATTTTTCTAAAAATGTCACAGCTTTGAAAACCAATTTTCAAAAAAGAAGAAGCTTTTTCTTTCTTTTCTTTATTATTGATCTTTTGCAAAAAAAACCATTTGTCTGGGAGATAAAACTCGCGAGCTTTAGAAACATTTGTTTTACAGCGTCCGCCTTTTTTGAACGAAAAAGAGTGCATCGATTATTTAAAAGATGGAAAAACATTGTTCAATAAGAAGTTTTTCACATTTTAAAAGCGTTTTTCCTGCTTTTAAAAAAATTACAGCTTTTCTAAAGTTTTTGAATATTTGATTAATAATGTATATTTTTAAATCTCATGAAATTACAGAAACTAATAAACAGTTGTATTATTAAGAATTTGTTTTTATATTATTAGAAACACCTGAAACTATGTTTAAGGAACACTATTTAAAAACATATCAACGTTTTTCAGTTTTTTCTTCATTTAATAAATACTGTCGATTTATTTATTTTTTACAAAAACTGTATAAATTTTATATTTCACATTTTTTTTGAATTACATATTTATTTTCACTTTTTTCATGTATAAATTTTTATGTATTATTTTTTTTAGAAGTGATAATTTGTGTACCATTTTTCCTGAATGGAATTTTTTAGGACAAATTTTTCTGTAATATTTTTTCAGAAGTGCTAATTTGCGTAGAATTTTACCTAATTTTCCCTGAATTCTGCACAAAATATCACTTTTGAAAAAATTTTACACAAACACAATTATGTAGAAAAAATGTATTCAGGAAAAATGGTACACAAATTATCACTTCAGAAAAAAAATTACACAAAATTTTATACATGAAAAAAGTGAAAATAAATACGTAATTCAAAAAAAATGTGAAATATAAAATTTATACAGTTTTTTTTATACAATAAAAATCACAAAACTAAAATTTTTCCACAAAAAGAGCAGTGCCAAAAAGTATATTTTGGTTTTTTCAATCTTTTGCATAAGGATGTGAAAAGCAAATTTATGTTTTATAAATGCTTAAACTTTGGTCAATTCTTATTTAATTTTGGAAAAATTTCAAAGGTTTCGAGTTTTAAACTTTTTAACAGTTTTCTAGTATGTTTTCTTTAATGTAATTATTGCAGAAGTTTTTATTCTGTTTAAAAAACATTAAAATAAAATATTTAAAAAAGTAAAATAGGTTTTAAAAAATTTTTATGGCAGAAAAAAAGTGTTGGTTTGGCTTTTTTCTGTTTGGTCATTTTAAAATATACAAATGTTTAAGAAAAAAAAATAAATATCTGTTTTTCAAGGTTTCTTTTTTTTCCTGTTTTTTCAAACGAATAATATTTTCTATTTCAGACTTTTCACATATGTCTGAAGAAGAAAAAAATTCGTCGAAAGATTTCGTAACTTTTTTTTGAAAATATATATTTTTAAAAGATTAAAAAATGTGGCAACGCACAACGTTTCATAAAATAGCACTCCAGTAATTAGCGAACGAAGTTTTATAAATTGTATTTGAATTTTTTACAGTTAAAATCAAAATTACATAAAAATGTATAAATGTAATAAAAAAAATTTGCCAAAAAAAGTTTAATTAAAAGTTTTTAAAAAACATGCTTATGTATTTTTAATCAGAACATAAACGCCATTTCTCCCTTTTATAAATATTTAATTCAAACTTTTTACAAATCAATAATGTGTTGTTGAAAAACATCTGCCAATAAACATTTTTATTCAATGTTATTTTTTTTAAAATAAAATTTTAAAATGAGTTTGTGTTTTTTTTCGATCTATTCACAAATGAAATTAATAAAATATTCAAACATGTAAGCCAAAATTAATTACAAATCTTTAAAATTAAATATGTTACCCGAGTGATTATCCCGTACGATAAAATTTCCGACGTGAACAATGCGATTTTTGCTGGTGTAATCATCTCTAACATTTTCACTTCCAGATGTTTGTTTAATGAAATCTATTCTTTGAAGATTATTGGCATTTAAAGAAACAATCCAGTCACCTATTTTTTTCCGCTTCTGTTGTAAAACATATTTCGGCGTCAAATAATCGAACAAAATCTGTTCGGTTTTTGTTATGCAAGTGCACTTTAAAAATGGTCTTCTGAAAGTCATAACTTCTTCATCAGGTCAAATAAAAAAATTCTGTCTTCTCATTTTGCTCGTCTCATCGAATTATACAAAATTTTAAGACAGAATTTTTTTATCTGCCCAGTACGCTTTTAAAGATGTCCCAAATATTCAAAAGAAAATAGTTTTTTTAACTGAAAAAAGACTTTATTGAGCAAAATAATGTTTTGCCACAAATAATATGTTGAACGGCAGTTGGCTGTGTGTCTCGGTTGTAAAGAGGGAGGGGCAAACGGCTGAATGGAAAGTGAAAAGCCTGGAACTTTTTCAATTCAGTGAGGCAAACACACATTTGGGTCTTTAACGAAGGCAGAAAAGAGTGGGTTGCGGATGTTTCGGTACATTTTTTTCTTCCCTTTTTTCTCTTATGCCATTTATAGATTTTGCAAAAAAAAGTCAATAATTGAAAAAAAAGAAGGAAAAAAGCCCGCACAAATGATTAAAGCAAAAAACTAAATTAACATTATACAAAAGAATAACAGTAATAAACAATGTAAAACAGTAAAAATTTAAAAATTATTATATTGTTTTTTGCTACAATTTAACCTAGAAAATTTTACACACTGTTTTTCAATATGTTGAAATTTTGGTTTTCTATTTCTTTTGAGTTTTTACAAATTACTGAAAAAAAAAGATGTCGCAATATTTTTTTAGATTTGAATTGAAATATGTGTTTTTCAAAGCTCACTTAAAAAATATGTATCAGCGCGAACAATTAACATACTAACTTTTTTAAGTATTTTTCATTGACAGAAAACAAACGATTATCTTTAAAAATGTATTATCAAAAAACTTTTTCTGGGAATTAAATAAAATTATTAAATATTTATGAGAAAAAGAAAATATCGTCGAATCAGACATTTTATTATTTTCCAAACCAATATTTTGTGACTGTAAAAACAATTTCATCATTTTATGTGTTAACTTCAAAATTATTTACAAATTTGTAATGAGCATAGCATTACGTTCTTTTGATGATTATTTTGGTTAAACAATCTTTTTAAAAATTAATTTAAAAACATATTTATGGTTTTATACGGAAAATGTAAAATGTTAAAAAATATTCAAAAATGTTTTAGGCTATTATTTTTAATGAAAAAAAGAGCGTTGTAGAAGAACAGAGAAATATTCTGTTTCGACACCTTTTTTTGGGGCAGTTTTAAAATACTGTGACTAACAAAAAGGGAAGAATGAAAAAGATCAATATAAACACAATTAATTTTTTCTATTTATTTTAATCTTGTTAAAACATTTTTATGAATTTTTAATTGACTGAAAACAAGCGATTATCTTTAAAAATGTTTTATCGAAAAACTTTTTCTGGGAATAAAATAAAATAATTAAATATTTATGGGAAAAAGAAAATATAGTCTAATCAGACATTTTATTATTTTCCAAACGAATATTTTGCGACTGTAAAAATAATTTCATCATTTTATGTGTTAACTTCAAAATTATTTTCAAATTAATAATGATCATATCATCAATAGAAAAGCTTTTGATGATTATTTTGGTTAAACAATGTTTTTAAAAATTAATTTAAAAACATATTTATGGTTTAATACGGAAAATGTAAAAGGTTAAAAAATATTCAAAAATATTTTAAGCTGATGTTTTTTTATTGTTCGCTAATTATTGGGATGCTATTTTATGAAACGTTGTACGTTGTCACATTTTTTGATCTTTGATATTTTTCCAAAAAAATGTTACGAAATTTTCCGACGAATTTTTTTCTTTTTCAGACAAGTGTGAAAAGTCTGAAATAGAAAATGTTTTTTTTTTTGAAAAACTGAAAAAAAGAAACCTTGAAAAACAGATATTTATTTTTTTTTCTTAAACATTTGTATATTTTAAAATGACCAAACAGAAAAAAGCCAAACCAACACTTTTTTTCTGCCATAAAAATTTATTAAAACCTATTTTACTTTTTTAAATATTTTATTTCAATATTTTTTAAACAGAATAATTAGAATAATTAAACATTAAACAAAACATACTAGAAAACTGTAAATAAGTTTAAAATTCGAAACCATTGAAACAACGAAATTCAACAATATTAAATAAGAATTGATCATAATTTAAGCATTTATAAAACATAAATTTGCTTTTCACAACCTTTTTGGAAATGATTCTAAAAACAAAAATATACTTTTTGCGTTGTTGAACACTTAAAAAACAGTTTTTTTACAGTTTTTGTAAAAAATAAATAAATCGACAGTATTTATTAAACGAAAAAAAAAACTGAAAGACTTTGATCTTTTTTAAAAAATGCTCTTTCATATATTTTTATACCTTCATTTCTTTTTATAAAAACAAATTGTTTATTCGTTGTTGTAATTTTATGAGATTTAAAAATATACATCATTATTCAAATATTCAAAAACTTTAGCAAAGCTGTAATTTTTTAAAAGCAGGAAAAACGCTTTTAAAATGTGAAAAACTTCTTTTTGAACAATATGTTTTTCCATTTTTTAAAAAAGCGATGCACTCTTTTTCGTTTAAAAAGGCGGACGCTGTAAAACAAATGTTTTTAAAGCTCGCGAATTTTATTTCCCAGACAAATGGTTTTTTTGCAAAAGATCAGAAATAAAGAAAAGAACGAAAAAGTTTTTTTAAATTGATTTTCAAAGCTGTGTCATTTTTAGAAAAATCATTTATTAAAAAATTTTAATTTTTTTTGAATATTTAAATTCTTATTCGTTTTTTTATTACGTTTTGTAAATTTTATCAAAAAATCTTTTGATAAAACAAAATATGAATGTGCAATCGAAAGAAAAGTATTATTAATGCAGCATTATTAAAAGAGTTATATTTTAATTATTTTAGCAAATAAATAATCTAAATTTTTTTAATAAAATGACGATCAAATCTTTTATCTGTTGGGGTGAGTCTTACAAAACTATTCTTAAAAAATGATGACATTGGACATTGGCAAAGCATCAATTTGATGACTATTTTGGTTATAGAATCTTTTTAAAAATTAATTTAAAAACATTTCATTTTTGACTTGTTTTGATCACCACTCATTGGTTGATTGATCTATTTTACTGTTCAACTGGGTTCTGTGTTTAATAAATTAAACTAATCAACAATGGTAAGTCTTTATCCTTCTATTTATACCTGTCTTAATAATGTTATCATTTTTATAGGCTCGAAGATATAATGCATATTTTACTGTTCCAGCTGATCGGCGATCACCATCATCTGCAGCAAATCCCTCCGTTTCTGATACACCTGTTTTATCAACTGGAACTGTATCACATGAATCGATATAAAGCAAATTGGGGAATAAAGGAAATTATTAAAGTTACAAATGCAAATAAAAATGTTTATTTCTGAATCCAGCAAATTAATTCCTGAAACGTGTAATACAATGGTGGACAAATTTATGCGGCCACCTTTCTTCCTTTTTTCCGCCTATTTCCGCCTTTTTCCGCCTATTTCCGCCTATATTCGTTTTATTTAAATAAAACACGAATTTCTGGATATCTGCAGGGTGTAAAGGTTTTCGAATATGGAGAACAAGATTCTGAAAACATCAGAACCTTGAAAAAGTCGTTTTTAAAGGATTCTGAAGCCCCAGAGTCCTCGGATTCTGAAGTTTTTTTCACAAAAAATATTTTTTATATCATTTCGGGGTTATTTTTTATGGAGAATCCGAATCTGATAATGAAAAAAAATTTTTAAAGGATTCTGAAGCCCCAGAATCCTCGGATTCTGAAGTTTTTTCACAAAAAATATTTTTTATATCATTTCGGGGTTATTTTTTATGCTGAATACGAATCTGATAATGAAAAAAATTTTTTAAAGGATTCTGAAGTTTTTTACAAAAAAATATTTTTTTACCATTTTAAATGGCAAAACTATTTATGTAATTTTTTTACAATATTAATCTGTTTTCAAAAGCTTATTTTATTCA
>JAQIXH010000737.1:0-11398 GCA_034700145.1 Panagrolaimus detritophagus | reverse complement strand
TTTCATCGATTAATGAAAATTTTTTTTAATACATCTTAATATTATAAATTTTATATAGTTATAACCATAAAAAATGTCATATATGACATTAATAAAGTTATTTTTAAGGTTTTCGATGATTTGTAATTAATAAACACAAAATAAATAGGAAAAATAAAAAAAATTGTGTCCCCAATAGAAAAATTTTTCGGGAGATTTTGGAAGATTTTCCGGCAAAAAGTGGGAGATCTTCCGGGAGATCTCCATTTTGCAACCCTACCCTTGAGGCAAAAATGTTCAAACTTAATTTTTCAGTTTTATTTCACTTTTGCTTATCTCAAAAGTTAAAAGTTCATTTTCTACAGAAAAGTTTTTAAACTACAATTAAATAAAAGACATCGTTGGGAAATCCCAGCAGATGAAAGATGACTAACTTTTATATGTAAAAACACCCTACAAAATATGCAATTTTCTGTCACCTCTGAAATCTTTCTTAACTCCCAAATGACACAGAAAATTTAAAAAACATTAATGTTCTGCTGTACTTTTCCATTTTTTATATCTAATTTATATGTATTTCAAATGCTAAACTTTGACCTATATCAAAATGTTAAAGATTAATCTTTTTTTAATATTGCAATTGAATTATGTCAGTACTTTTTTTGTTGCAAAAAGGCGTTATTAAATAAACTTAATTTTAAAAAAAATTACATTCCTTAAAAGTTTTTAAGGTTTCAGAGATCTGATTAAAAATATTACAAAATACAGTTGGAAAAGATGTAACTGAAATTTCAAGAAGCTACAAAAATTTATAAAGCGAAAATTCTAAGAACAAAAGGGAACTTCTGCCAAAAAAGTCACTTCAAAGCGAAGGCTTTTTTTGTGCGTTTTTTGGCAAAAAACAAAATTGTCATTCATGTTTGGATTCCAAAAAAGCCTTCGATAGAGGCTTTTTTGGAATCTGTTGGAGTTATTGTTGTTGCGACCCTAACTCCGAAGTCGTCGAAGCCACAGATCTCAAAGAAAAAATGGAGCATTTCTGAGTTGACTCCACCTCAACTCCGGAGTCGGAATCGGAGTCATAAAAGAACAAAAAGCATAAGACTGGGAGCTAATATCAAAAACACATCTGGCTGGAATACAAGTATGTATAAGAAATTTTAATTTTTAAAAAATAATGCAAAGTTTGGGAGGTTTTTCAACTTTAAAAATCATTTATAAATTGTCCACAATTGTTTTGGACATGTTTTTTCCTTGATGTGTGACAGTTATTATTTTTCTTGCATTTCAATGAAAACAACATTTGTATTTGAGCATGCTTGATTAAATACTACAAATATATATTAATTAAAAATGCTTAAATAGCATTTTTGACGTAAATTTTTGTTATCTTTTTGTTTTTATCCGATAACACACATTTTCTACTTCGTTTGGCTTTATTTGTTAATATTTTTGTGTTCTGTGTTTATTGCGTATAAAAGCACAAAAAAGACATATTTAGCTAGTTATCACGCGCTTTAATTTTGCCGGCAAAAAGCTTTGAAGTTTTATTACCAAAGGGTGGACGGGGTTAAAAATGACGATTTTTTGATCACAGTCTCTTTGTATAAAACAAGAGAAAAATTATATCTACTTTTTGTTATTTAAAGGCAAATAAGACAGCGTTGACCTTAAATTGTAAGCAAAAAACGAATTTTTTTAACCTTTGACTTACGGAGTTTTGAATGAATGCATAAAGTTTACTCTTTTATTTTTTGCTCCTTAATAAAATTAATAAAATTCACTTAAAAATATTGGCTTTAATATAATTCAAATGATTCCTTTCTTTAATACTTGAAATTGTAGATTTCTAAAATAATACAAATTGGTGGGTGAAAATATTACGGTGCTTTCAATTAAAAGAAATAAATATACAGTAATTGCTTTGGATAAAAGTGGTTTTGACAATTTTTACGCAAATAAAGTATACTATTATAGCCAAAATGACACATATTCTTAAAAGCATGAATCAAAGTTTTTAAGCAAAAAAAGCAAAATCTATAATTAAATGAATATAATTTTTGATGCTTTAAATACCGTAATATTTTCACCCACAAAATTGTATTATTTTACAGATCTACAATTTTAAGTATTAAAGAAAGGAATCATTTGAATTATATTAAAGCCAATATTTTTAAGAGAATTTTATTAATTTTATTAAGGAGCAAAAAATAAAAGAGCAAACTTTATGCATTCGTTCAAAACTCCGTAAGTCAAAGGTTAAAAAAAGTCGTTTTTTGCTTACAATTTAAAATTTAAAATATTTTTCGATGAAGAAAACCTTTGCTTAAAATTTATGATAGTATTTGATATCTTAAAAAACAAAAAAATCAACGAGTAATGAAGAATAAGTTGCCATCTCTTAATTATAATCAGATTTTCAGCTATACTTAATTATTTTTATTTTTTGTTATGCCATTAAATTGTAAATAAACATTGTCAATTTTCTAAACATTAAATGAAAAAATTTCAGGTTTAATTTAACAAACGATTTTGATTCTTTATTTCTCTTTTGACATACTTGGAGTCAATATGGAATCGTAAAAAATTATACATTCAATTTTTGATGGGAAATCCGTAAAAAATAGAATCGTGTTAATAAATTTTTGTAAATTTGTGCACCACTAAGTTTTATTTTTTGTTACAAATTCAATTGTATTATGTTTAATTTTTGTAGAAAATTAAACATAATTATAAAAACAAAATAATTTTTTATGCAAAATTTTTATAAAAATATATAAATCAATGATGAAATGATACAGTCGAAGAAGACTTGACAAAGCTGACATTATCATTACCTCGGCGTTGATGATGATTGTTATCAGCAATGACAACTTTTGATGTTTTCCAAAATTTTCTTTTTGCTGCATTCAATGCAAAATTTGGGTGCAAAAAATATACAAACAATTTTTTCAAAGGTTTAACCAACACTTTTCGATATTCTGTTAAAACAATAAAAACCATTAAAGAATCCAAAAAAATTCGAATAACCATAAAACATTTATAATTAATTGGATCATTTGCAATTGTGGTGAGCCATGATGGAATATTTTCTGATGAAAAGTTTGAATTATTAAAAGTGAACCAATAAAGACTGAATACAGAACAAAAAAATAGAAAAGATATGGTGATACATTGAAAAGCAATAACAATGGTAATCCGAAGTGTGGAAATAAAGTGAAGGCGGTTATTTTTAAATTGATATTTTAGTTGGATGCCGATTTTGAAAATCAGTAGTAAAGTAAAAATGATTGAAATCGCTAAAAAATACTTTTTTAAAATTATACACAAAAAACTTATTGCAATATATTCATTCTTCTTCATACCCTGTTATCTTCCAATGGACCGTTTTCAGAAGTAAATTTCAGATTTCTTAAGTGATATGTTCATTCGATATTAATCTTAGAGGGATAAAAAAACATATAAGGGTAGCTCCTCTTTAGTGGTTTTTCAAAAATTATAGGGTAATAACTTCAAAAAAAATTCATGACTCTTTTGATTTTTTTGAATTTCTATTTTTTTCTCAATCCACAACCAGAGGATCGTGGATTTTTTTGACTTCATCCAGTTATAACTTTTGAAAAACCCCTGAGAAGGCAGCTCTTATGGGATTTTTCATTACTCTTGGAGTTAGAGTTGCTGAATCTCCCGGGAGATCTCCCGCAAGCGTATGAAAATATCCCGTTTTTTGAAATCGGCTATTTTAACTTTAAAAGCTTTTTTTAGCATTCACATAGAGGGAATTTGAATCGGTATTTAACTTTTAAAACAGGACAGGGATGGATTAAATTTTAACATACATTTAAATAATGAAAATTCGTAGTCCAACTTTAAATTTTGTAGTTGGTTTTGCAGAGAAAAAATTGACTAAAATTTGCCAAAAACTGTAAAAAAAAGAGTTAAATTAGGCGGTTTTTAAAAATTTCTACATGTTTTTGAGACAAAAACATTTTTGGAAAAAAATTTAAATATTTTTCCTTGTTCAAACGTTTTTTCGGGAAATTTTGTGAGATTCTCCCGCATAAAGTGGAAGATCTCCCTAGAGATCTCTATTCGGCAGCCCTACTTGGATTATTATCGAATAAACATATCACCTAATAATCAGAGGTGTACATGTGAATTTCACATGTAAACCTCTGATTATTAATGTTTTCACATTGTGAAAACAGCCCCGTGATAAAAAAAATTAGAGTGATTCATATTGTAACTCATTTTCTCAAAAAAAAACTTATACCTAACAATATTCCAGGTACTACAACTTGTGCCACCGATAAATATCTCCTTATTAAATAATAAATATCACTGGCTGTATTGCATTGTTGTGAAAGTTTATTGTATGTATCGAGATCTGTTTCATTTTCATACAATTTGTAACAATCATTCATTATTTCACTTATGTTGTTGCCAAAGATATCCGAAGTCCAATTAGCTAATGTTACGATTACAATGATAAGAAATGTAAAAATAACAATGACCAAATTTAATTTAAACTAAAAAGGAAACCGTAAGAGATAATAATAATCGAGTTTTGTATCGAAATAGAGTTTATTTGGGACAGTTCAAATATTAATGCAAAATTTGTAATAACCGAAGCAGAACCGAAAAGAAAACAAAAAAATTTTTTTCAAGCGCCACTCGAACCCCCGGTCCTCTGTTTATCTCAAACTGAGCTACTAAGTCATTGGTAACAAAAGGTTCGTTTCCAAGTAGGAGTGGTATCTCAATATCAACTAACGCCAATGTCAAAATTTTGGAACTTTCCGGCACTTCAAATTATGTTAAGATCCCTTCAAACACAAAACACAAAAAAAAATTTTCGTTTTTAAACGAAAATTTCTCAGAATCAGAACAGCATTGCCTGTGAATGCCAACTTTAAAGTGCCAAAAAAGTATTTTGGTTATAAAACAGAAAAACAACCCAAAAAAATTCTACTTCGATACAAAATTTGTTTATCATTTCTGAAAGTTACCTTGTTAGAAAAATGTCTTTCATAAAAATGTTGAAAATATAATCCCAAAACTCTTGAAAGTGTTAGCAAAAATAATGGAGCATATGAAGCGCTTTGCACAGCTTGTTGAAAAAACGCTGATATCAAGTTCAAAACATATGAGGAGGAATCAGGAAAAGAATAAAAGCAAGATGGAGGATCTGCAAAATAAATTTTTTTTGAAGAATTTGGATAAAAGCTAAACAAATTTCTAATGGTTTTTATTTTTTAATATCCCAACCTTGATTCCATTCTTCTGCTGAATAGTGCCAAAATAGACTTTCCAAAGTTGGTTTATTACAAATAAAATTATATACAACTAAAAAATCCCAAATAGCTTGATAAAGAATGAACCAACGATAATTTTCTTTGATTCCACCAAATAAAGAGATAATTATAATTGGTAAAACTAAACCCATGCAAATATAACCAAATCCAATATTTTCTAAAGCAAATGGTAACTGAGTAAACAAGCATGTAATGCTATCATCATAATAAGCTGGAATTCCATTGACCAAACATTCAACGAGAAGGTCATCTGCAATTTCAATAACCATTGGACCTGCAGGAGTTTGAATCGTTTTTATTGCCATTTCTCTAAAAAAATTAAAATGTTTTTTATGAACAAAAAAAATTTTATAATGAATTTAAAAAAATATTTTTAAAACGTTTCAAAATCCCAAGACATTTTAAATTTCGAATCTTTAGTTAGAGATATCGGATGCTTAAATTTTTTCTTCAAATAAAGGTTTTTACAAGAAATGCGGTTGAAAAGCTCTGCAAGTAAGGTTACAATTATATTTTAAAATGTTTTTAAAGGGGAAAGTTTTGTTTTTTGAAAAAATTAAGAGATTTTTTACATTGACGTTTCGGCCCTAATAATGTATATTTTCAGATTACAGAATTGGTAAAAAAAGCGACATTCTCTTAAAAAAAGCTTTTTTCATGAAACTTTTTAGCTCGTTCATTTTTTTTATTTTTGGTATACATGGACTTTTGAACTCATAAAAGCAACTTTTATATGTTTGCGGAGGTGTTTTTCAAATAAATTTAATTTTCTAATAACTACTTTGTTTTATTGTGTCGGATGGCAATTTTGTATGAGAGGTATAATTTTGATAATGTGTTACTTCGTACTCCGCAATACATCAGGTGAAAAAGTTAAAAACTATACAGCATTTTTAGTAAAAAAAGCTAAACAGCTTGTAACTTTCATCCAACGAAATGTTATTTTTGTGATATGAAAGCAGGTCTGCTCTGACAACTATTCCAGTCCATTAAAATTTTTATTTTTACCCTACTGTACAACATTCACAATTTGTATAATAAAATAATTTGAATGTTGAACAGTAGGGTAAAACTGAAAATTTGAGTGGATTGGAATGTTTTCTCGGAGACCGGAATGTTTTTTAGAGAGGGCCATGAAAGCAGGCTTAATTTAAATAATACAAAAATAAATGTTTTTATTATTAATTTTTATAAGACAAGATTTATTCGTTTCAGACAGGAAAACGAGGCAATAAAAAAGAAAAAATGCAAAAAAAGAAAAGAAATAAAAAAAAGATATTAACAATTTTAACTAAACAAAAACAATTAAAAACTATAATTTTGAATTTTATTATTCATCAGATATTTTTTTAATTGTTTCGTATTAGCAAAATTTGAGATGTTGACGTTTATTATGTTGTTCATGAAGCTGGAAGTCCTGGTGGAAAAATGTCGCTTTGCAAATGAATCAGAAACTGTTTGAGTTGCTTTTTATACACTTTCAAAAATCTTGTATTATAGAATGGAGAATTAATTAAAAGAAGGCAAAAGAAAAAACAACAACAACAATCAAAAGAAAAATTTTGGCAGTATAATAAATTTACAAGGGAAATTGTTGATAAAAAAACTGAAATTAAGGGTACCAACTATAATTCATTTCAACATCACATGGACCTGGGGCTGTAACTTTAAAATGATGAATTGAAGGTTTTTTCCATCCACCAAAAGGGGTAAAGCTTTCAAAGTTCTAAAAAAGAATTATTCAAAATTTTTAATCCGTTTTAAAAACTTACAGGTTGTCCATTAAACAGTGCATACCAAAGGGGTTTATCGGCTGCGCCATTCCATTCAAGACCAACAATTAAATCCCAATTATCTCGAGAAGTATAAATTCCAACTTTGACTCCCATTGTTTCTGCACGCTTAATCAATTCAAGAATAAACAGACGATTATAGGCAATATCGGCAGGCCATTCGTTTTGTCGAACAGATATCCAGAGCATATCTATTTGTGCCCCTTCAAATTGTACCATTTTAATAGCAGCATCAATTTGATCCCTTGGTCGAGGGCATCCATTTCGAAGGCAAGGAAATATATATCCAGAAACTTTTGTCCAACCAGCTTCTCGAGCATTTTTGATATTTTGAATTCCATGAATATCCGGAATTCCGATAGATCGATAAATTCGTCCAATATAAAATGAAAAACCATTTTTTGCTAAACATTTATAACCATCAACTGAAACTTGCTGGATTCCGTCCCATCCAATATGACTAGAATTCTGTGCAATTGGTGGTGGTGGTGATTCTGGTGTAACAGCATAAACACGTATGCGAAGCATGGCACCTTTGAAACCAAGTTTTGATTCAAAGAAAAATACAGTTATGCTACCATTTGTAATAACTAATTGTTTGGAATTGTTTAAACTGAAATATAAAATTTCTTAAATTTTATGTCCAAACAAACAAGCTATAGAGTTACGTTTGTTGTGCTACGTTTGTACAACAAGCAACAACCCTAGTTCAGGCATATAAAAAAATATGCCTGAACTAGGATTGCGTGATCTCCAGAGATTTAATAATGGCGGGAGATCTCCCATTATCTCCCGATTTTCAAAAATGAATTTTTACACAATAAAGTTCTAGTATACTGAATATCATAAAAAATTCATAATAAAGAGAAACCGTTAAGTTGTTTAATTGATCATTTTAATCTTATTATTCAATAAAAGAATCACAAAAAGCGGAAAAAACTAGCATTTTTAAAAGTTTGGTAAAAACTGAATATTAATTTTCTATTAAAAAGTGGGAGATCGCCTGCGAGATCTTCGTCGCGCAACCGTAGTCTGAATAGATTATGTTTTTGTCATCAAACTAGATAACGCCTTCCCAAAAATTCCATGTAAGTTATGTACCTGAACATTTGGTTATTACCATCAATTAGCATAAGCATCCCCTCATCTGATACATCAATATCGGATACAGTAAACGTTGCCAGCAAGCCATCACAAATTTCATAAGTTTGATTATAAGAAATTGAACGAAAATTTGGTGTACCATAAAATGGAGTTTCATAAAAAGATTCCAAAGGTTCATTGAAAATAATGGATGGAAAAGAAGAATAAAATTCAATAATTAAACTACTTTGAATTGGAATTATAAATGAATATGCCATTGCATTTAAAATTATATTCCTCCATTTTGCCGTTGTCTTTGAGCTATAAAATTCTGATGTTTACAAATATAGAAAAAAACAAATAATTACTTGAACTGGAAAATTGGAACAGAATCATTTGCATCATTAAAGACTAAAACATTTTGGTTTTTGCTTGTTGTCCATAAATTTTTTATTGCATATTCTCCACCAAGTTTATTGATCAGCGTTAACTGACATGAATGAATAGAACCGGACATCATTGAAAATATTTTGGTAGTTTTCATAATATCTTCAAGGTTGATAAAGTTATTATGAAAAACGCAGTTGATTGAATTGACTAAAATGATTATGCAACTATGAATTGCTTTTTGGGGGAAGCTTTTTGGAAAAATTAAAATATTTCACTTTACCGTTTTTAGCTTTGACACTGAATTCTGTAAATTCATTGTTGCAATTTGAATGTTTGTAAATTGTTAGTGAAGTGCCAAGAATTATGGATGTGCTAAAAAAGTGCTTTTGATTCCCATTACTTTTTTGCACCATTTTAAAAGCCATTTTTTGTAAAACTCAGGCTTTTTTTCCATTTTTTGTCCGTTACGAAAAAAACATTTTTTGAGTTTGAAGGCTAATTCGCCCAATTTAGACTAATTCGAGGTCGGAGATCACGAATATGAACTTTATTTTGAGTAAAAATGCCATGGCACGGAGTTACGGTATGACATGAATATTGTTCCCTAGGATGAGAGGAATCGATTGATATGCAATTTATGGCATTTTATAGCAAAAGTCAATTTTGGCACTTTTAAGGCATACCATGCCGTAACTCCGTGCCATGGCATTTTTAGTCAAAATAAAGTTCATATTTGTGCTCTCCGACCTCGAATTAATCAAAATTGGGCGAATTAGCCTTCAAACTTAAAAAATGTTTTTTCGTAACGGACACCAATGCATTGGCCAATGTCTGAGTTTTACAAAAAATGGCTTTTAATCCCTTGGACAAGGGCATCCATCATATCCCAATACTTTATTTGTTTATTCAATCCTCTTCCAAGATTTTTTCAAAAATTTAATCAACTTACTTGAAAACATTTAACTGCCGAATAACATTCATATTTTCGTCATCGTATAAAGTAATACATGATATCATGTATTCAATATCCGAAGTGCCAAAAATCAGTTCTAAGTTATCATTTGCCTTTCTCAATTCTTTACTCAATTCAATTGTCTGAACTGAATTTGCTTTCATTTTATTCATTTTTATTACATGAATTAAAGTTTCGCTTGATATTGTAATCTTTGAGTTTATGGTTGGTGCTAAAATTAAGGTTTATAAAATTTATATGTATTTAAAAACCTACGTGAAACAGCTGTTGCTACAAGTTTAAATGTTCCAACGGCAATACTGTCATTTACAGGCCAGGCTTGTGATCCTGAATGGTCAAAATCAAGTTTTGAAGAAGAATGAAATGTTAAAATCATTGTTCTGTTTGGTAAATAAAGAGCGCTCTGTGACATTCCTTTAAACATATCTGAGGATGATCCGCTGACATTTAATATAATGTTTTCATTAGAATAAAGTTGGAAATTATCATATGCTCGATTTGCAGCAGTAAAAAATGTTTGAATTATTGCATATTTTTCAGGGCAGGAATCATTGAGTTTTATCTTAAGAATGTGGTGTACTGTATTTAAAATACGAAAGTTTCTTTATTTTTACACCGAATTAAATGACGTTTAACACAATGTTAAATAATTACAAATTTTAAATTACAAAGTTGCGAAAGTTTCATTCAAATAAAAAACCTACCGTATGATTGCATCTCATATCGGCACAATACAAAAAGTTATCATTGTCCATGATTGAAAAGATTGTTTCATCGGAGCAGAGAATAACAAATTCGATTTTTCCGCATTTGCATTCTAAAAAAATTAGAAAAAAAAATTTTTTTTAGAATGCAAACACAAAAGAACAAAAAAGAAGCTTCTTTTGTGTTCTTGTTTTGCGAAAAAAGCGGAGTCAAACAACAATGGTCATAGCAATGACAAAGTTGCTGTTGTAAACCAAAACAGAGGTGAAAATAGCGGCCTGACGCACTACGCCAAAATCTGAATAACAGCACTGATATGATATTTTTTATCTTTATTTTTTTTCTACTGGCTAGCTATCCTTTTTTGACACCCTTTTTTGAAGAAAAAACAAAAAAAAAAACAAGATTCAGAAGCAAGATAAAAATGTAGCGTTCTATGTCAGGCCGCCAAACCGTGGAAGCTTTTCACCCCTGAACCAAAACAGCAAAGCTTGCCTTGCCTAGATTTCGCCCGCAGCTTCGAAAACAATACATAAAGGAATTCATTTTCAGGGATTTTGGAAATTTAATATATATTTTTTGAGGGAACAGTTGGGGATAAATGACGCTATGAAACAATGACAGTTATTGCTAAGACGCAGTCTGTGAGAAAATCAAAAACCTGTGGCACTGGCCAAAATTTGATATCCATCTCACTTGGCTATAAACTTCATAGTAAAATGACCCAGGAGAAACTGATTGCAGATGATTTAAAATATTGTAATAAAAATAATTTTTTATAAATATCCCTCATTTTTGAAATCCTTAGAAAAAATAAATCCTCAAAAGTTAATCCCCAAATATCCCGTCCATAAATTTTTATTCCTAATGATGACCACAACTAAAATGTAATTAAATAACATTCTTGAATTCCTTACCAATACTTTCAAATTCAACTCGAAATCCTTTGCTAACAACATTTTCATCACTTGAAAACTCAAACGTTAAATTTCTTCCATGATTATTATCATCATTTTTTGATGGCGGAAAAACATAAACTTTTTCATCGTTAATTTCAAAAGGATGTAACAATTCTTCATCAGCATAATATCGAAGAATATCAACATTTTTTTCAATTTGTAATAATGTAACATTTGCATAAAGTTGAAAATTTGGAGGGA
>JAQIXH010000736.1:0-11399 GCA_034700145.1 Panagrolaimus detritophagus | reverse complement strand
ACAACTGTGAAAGAAACTGATTTTGAAAATTTTTTTGGATATGCTTCTGACATTGCCTATGCCATTCTAGCAACATCTGCCGGAGTAACTGCAGCAGTACAAATGATGGTTCAAAACAAAATGAAAAACAAAAACGTGGAAAGAGTTTTATTGGGACAATCTTTAATAAGTTCAGTTTTTCTTATTTTTTCAACAATTGCCGCATGGTTGGCATCAGTAAATAAATATACTTCTGCTGTCACTTATTGGCCAGAAGTTTTACGGTTATCAGCTTTACAAGGATTTTTTTTGAACTTCAGTAAATTATTCTTCAGTTTTCATCATTATATTGGATTGATTTTGCTTGTAACAATGTCGTAAGTGTTGGTTTACATTTTCAAATTTAAAATTTGACTTTCAGAAAAAACTTCCGCGAAAGATTCTTGGAGTTTTACCGATTAAATATTTTGTTTAAACGGGTCCGAAAAATTTATAAATCCGATGTCACCACCGTTACAGTTTTCAAAACGTCCATGGCTTCAACTTCAAGAAGCAAAAAATCGACTCTTTTCCCTAATTTTTCTACTTCTAATTAAATTTTTGTATCTTATTTTTAAAAAAATCTTTTCAAAAAATCTCAAAAAAAAATTCTTTAACATTTTTTTCTAATGCTTTTTACTGCTTTCATATTTCTTAAAACCTTGATTTATTGGCGGGATTTTCTTTTATCGTACATATTTGCGCGCTTGGATTTTGCGCATGTTTTTTTAAGCGGAATTTTTTGGCGTCGATTTTGAGCAAAAAAATTAAGACGCGTGACTGTTAAGCATGTGACAGTTGAGCTCATGACTTTTTAGCGTGATTTTTTAGGCGCATCACACGCTTAAAAAATTATGCCGAAAAAATTAAGCCTAAATAAATGCGCCTAAAAATTAACGCTAAAAAATCATGCGCGCAAATGTCAGATGCTTAACAGTCACGCGCCTAAATTTTTTTGCCCAAAAATCGATGCCGTAAAATTCCGCTTAAAAAAACATGCGCAAAATCCAAGCGCGCAAATACGTGCGATAAAAGAAAATCCCGCCAATTTATTACAACTTTTATTTATAATATGTTTTTTTTATCTATATAAATTCTGAAATCTTATTCCATGTTGAAACATCACATATTTTTTATCCATAATCTTTATTTTAAAAATAACAAAAAATCACAAAAAAAGACTTTTTTCTTTAATGTTTTTTCCAATTATTTTCTCATGTTGTTTTTTTTTTCATATATTTTTAGCTCAAAATTTTAACCAAAAATTTTTCTGTTTTTCGGTTTTTTATTTTTTATTTATTTATTTTGAAATTTTGATCTAAAGTAGATTTCAAATTAATGTTTCATATTGAAACACCATTTTTGTTAGATAAGCATTAAAAAAATCCTCAAAAATCTCAAAAAAAATTTTACAACTGTTTTCAGATTTTTATATTTCTTTTATTATAATTCTATTTTAAGTTTAAAAAATCTTATACCCAATTATTTGCCAGTTTACACATGCTTCCAATTTTCTTACCCCTTGTATAAAAAAATTATTGCTTTGGAAAAATTCTTTAATTATATTTTGTTTCATTGTTTTTTTTTGATTTCTATTAAATCCGAAATTTTGATCTATATTAGATCTGAAATTATGTTTCATATTGAAACAACATTTTTATATTTATTTTTATAAGATAATATTTGTTTAAAAAAATAGAAAAAAATCACAAAAAAAATATATTCTTTAACCGTATTTAATTTATTTCCATCCAGTTTTACCATTTTTTAGTATTCATTATCATTTTCCATATTTTTTTTGTTCTAATTTAATGTAACTTTCTTTATTCAAATAAAGGTTTTTTTCGTTTAAATGCTTTTCTTTTTTTTTTCATTGATTTATATTAAATCCTAAACTTTGTTCTATATTAGATCTTCATTTACTGATTTTTAAAATTAATTTGTTTTTTATTAAGTTTTCTTCTGTTTTCTTTTATTTAAGAATCAAAAAAATTCATTTTTTTTAGTTTAGTTTTATCCTTTGATTTATTTTAAATCCAAAACTTTGATCTATATTAGATTTGAAAATATTGTTTCATAGTGAAACACTATTTTTATTTATCTATTTAAATTTAACTATTTTTTATTTTTGATAATTGATAATGATAATATTTATGCACTGTCATATTGATCTATATTAGATCTAAAATTAGTCATGATTCCCCATATTGAAAAATAAAGTTAGTATCAAAAACATTGAGAAAACTGAATGTTTTATTTGTTTTCATATAAGATTCTTTTTTCTCTTTAAAAAATACAAAAAAAAACTTAAAAATCGTGAAAATCTCCTTTAGTTGTCTTTTTTAGTTTTTTCTTTGATTTATATTAAATCAAAAATTTTGGTCTATATTAGATCTGAAAAATTTGTTTCACATTGAAACACCGTTTTTGTTTGTCTTTTTTAAACAAACTTCAAATAATCGTGCATTTCTTTTTATAATGCCATATTTTTTTATGTCAAAATTATATTTTAAATTAGATAAATTTTTATATTGTTTTTGAAAATGATTTATTTTTTCGTAACGTTTTTTATAATAAATTTAATAGGAGGAATTGTAATCTGTATTAACAAAATGGAGATTATGTAAAAATCAAACACCACAATTTTTCTAACACACATGATTTTGAAATTAATGCAAATAGTTTTGATACATTTATCAAAGATTATGTAAAAGCAATATTAATATTAAATATTCATTAATAAAACATGAAAAAAGCATAAAGGAATTAACTGAAACAGGAACAAAAAAGTTTTATTTCGTAAAATTGTATGTATGTTTTCGGTGAAAAAAATAGAATTTTACTAATATTTTTTTATTCTTTACACGTCGCTTAAAAATAAAACTGAAAGCTAAATTTCGGTTTAAAAGATGTGATAAGTTTTTGGTTCAAATTATGAAATGCAAAATCAAGAGAAAAAAAAATTCTTTTTTTACATGTTTTTAGAAATCACTCAAAAACTTTTAAAAATTGAAGACAAAGTGAATCTTGTTTTTTTTAAAATTCATTAAAAAAATATTAAAAGGTAAAAAATGAGTCGTTTGTGAACACTTGATATTCGCGGGTGTTCAATAAAAGTATTATATGTAAATTGTGGGCAACTTGTTTTTTGCTTAAATTTGGATTAATTATTGTATTAAAAGCAGTCAAGAAAACGAAAAGAAACAAGTTCAACCCAAAAAGAAGGTAATTTGTAAGCCTGTAGTCTTCTAAAACTATTTGTAATAAAAAAAATCCCTTCTTTTGTTTGATTATTTTTTTTATCTGCAGCATCGACGTTTTGTTTTAACGGTTCACGACAGTTAGATTTTTTCAGAACAACGATATTTAAAAAAATGTGAACAACATCCTTGACAAATTGGTGCAATTCAAAAATTTAACGTCCAATATTTTTTTTGGAATACTGTATTTTTTAAGTAATTTAGTAGTTTCAAATAGTTTTTTGCTTTTAAAAAACAGTAAATCTCAAAAGACTAATTATACAAAAAAGCAGCTTCACAAATTTTATTTAATACCTAAAATACGGTAAATAACCTTTCGCTTTAATGTAAACATTTCTAACATCGTGTACCAAGTATTATTTTGAATACTGTAAAAAGAACCATCTTTAATTAATTCCCGAGACATGCTTTGTGCCATTTTTTATTTATCTTTTCACAACCCTCGCACTATTGTGCTTTAACTCCTCATGGAATTATCAATATTTAATTTCGAGCAAAAGACTACAGCAAAAAAAGTTATCAAATTTGCACACAATATTTTTAAAAGGTCGTTTGTTTTATTTATATTTCTTTGACTTTGAAGTTGTATCAGCAATATTTAAAATGAATTTTCAAGGAATAAAAAACGATTTTTTGTGATTAAAAGATTTTGTAAGCTTTACGAGATCATTTTAGTATTCACAAAACATCAAATAAAATTTTATTGAAACTATTATAAACGACTAAAAATGGTAAAAAGTCATCCGTACTCGAAATGATAGATTAAAATGTGATAGACATTAAATGATCAAAAAACTCGTATTACAGTTATAATGACTTTTTTTTATTTTGTGATTATGTTTTTTATCCTTTTTCATGACTAAAAACACAATGACAAAATACCACCCAAATCGTTTTTTGATTTTTTGTTTTGAGGTTATAATAGAATTTATTACGAAACAGAAAAAATTGACGAAATAATATGACAAAAATTATGCAAATATGTTGATAAATTTCACCCTCGCAAATTATTAAAGTAAACACGTGAGACAATTATTTGTACTTTTAATTTTCACTGGGCAAATTTTGTAGCTGTTTTTTGCTCTTTTGTGGGTGTTGGTGGTGATCGCTTTATCACCACCGACACCAACATACTGCAAAAACTGTACAAAAAAACAAACACATGAAAATAAATATTTTGCGGTCCAATAACTTTATTTGGAATACTGTGTTTTTCATGCATTCTTGTAGTTTCAAATTGTTATTTACTTTAAAAAACAGTAAATCTCACAAGACTAATAATACGAAAAAGGAGCTTCACAATTTTTATTTAATACCTAAAATACGGTAACTGACATTTCACTTTAATGTTAACATTTCCAACATCATTTTCCAAGTATTATTTTGAATACTGTAAAAAGAACCATCTTTAATGAATTCCCAGGACATCCTTTGTGCCATTTTTAATTTATCTTCTTTTTACAACCCCCGGATTATTGTGCTTTAACTCCTCATGGAATTTTCAATCTTTAATTTCGAGCAAAAGACTACAGCAAAAAAAGTTATCAAACTTGTAAACAATATTTTTAAAAGGTCATTTGTTTGATTTGTTCTTAACATATTTTAAAGTTTTATCAGAAGAGTGTAAAAAACATTTTCAATGATTGCATAAACGTTTATTGAAAAGTATACGAATTATATGTCATTGTTTATACACGAAGCTAAGAAAATTTTTCCGCTGCCAAAAAAACAACAGTTTTAACAGAATAAATTTGATTAAACGTCTTTTAAAACGTACATAGAAATGTTAAAAAATACTATTTACAAACTAGTTTAAAATTTTTGGAAAAAGGTGATACCATTTTTTCATAAATGGTTATATCAAATGCAATGAACAAAATGTTTTTCTGAAGAAGTGGAAGAACTCTGCATTTTTTTTTCAACAATTAAGCATAAATATAAAAAATACAGTTGTTGCTAGATCTTTTCTTTCTTCACAAAAACAAAACTGTTATCAAATTTTTAATTTTCTAAATGAAAAATTTTGAAGACACTGTTGGCAAAATCACTACTTATAAAAAATGTTTTTCACATCTGTTTTGACTTTTGATCCAGTTTTTTATTATTTCGTTATTATCGTTTTTAGTCTTTTATCGTGAAAAAAACACGTTGTAATTGTAATAAAACTAACTCTATGATCTTTTTTAGTTGCATTATAATAATCTTTATGTTAATAAGGAAAGTGACAAAATAATGCGACATAAATAATGCAAATATTCAGATAATCCTGATACATCAAAGTAAAATCGCGAAATTTTTGGGTGGTCCAAAGACTTTTTTCTGATTTTTGCTGCCATGGTACAATTCTTTGCAGTATAAAATGAATACAAAATTTAAAGGTCTTCACTACTTTAAGTTGGTCTCTCCAACCTAACCACCACAGAACATCATGTTGCAAAGATTATTCGCCTTATTATTTGTTACTTTACTTGTATGCAATGCTTTAGCTGCACCATCAACAGGTTTGTTTTTTGAATGAAAAAGGAATTTCCAAATGTATTAACATTAGTTGCAAATTCCCATTTTCACAAGGTTTTTTGAGTAAATGAATAACTTTTGACAAAGCTATATTCGAGAATTAATATGACAAACTAGAATTAAAAAATTTTTTAGATTCTAAAAAAAAACCAGTGAAGGGACAAGCAAAACTAATGTCAGATTGGTGTGATCTAGAATATAATTTTCTATGTTTGGATATGTCCGCATGCATTCCAAAAGACTGGGTTTGTCAATATGGACCCCAGTGCTGGGACTGGAGCGATGAAGCGAATTGTCCACGAGGAAAATAAGTCATTAAGCATTTAACAAGTAAATAAGTAAATACAGGCGGATTTTTATTTTGTACGTGATAACCTTGGTGGTTTTTTTTAAAATATTCTTTTAAAAATGCTTTATATAAATGTTTTTTATTTCTTTACATGTATAAATTTGAAACTTTAAAACAAATATTTTTTACTGCCGGCTACAAAAATTCCAAAGAGAATTAAATATTATTAAATCAACTGCTTTTGTCAAAACATCTTTTTAATTAGCAAAGCTATTTGAAGTATGAAAATAAATAAAAGCATTAATTGCTTCAAGATGTATCTGGTCTATATTCTACAGGGAATTTCAAATAATTTAAAAAAACGAAAGTTACGCCCATTTATAAGATATCTGAAACTTTATAAAGCCATGTTTTTCAAACATTTTCCACAAATGTATGACGGTTATTAACGGAGCTTAAAACTAATGATAGCAATCGTATAATCACTGCTATCATAAAGTTATAAGCACTCATACATTTATAACATTTAACAAATGTCATGTTTCATTTTTTCGGAATGCGTACGTTCGATTCCCCTCCAGAAAATACCCATTCATTCCGTTTCGAGTTTGTGCAGAACAAAACAACAATAAAGCGCTAAAAAACGGAACGTTCGCAATCTGAAAAAGAAAGCGATATGTTGTTTGTCCATTCCGTTCTTAAATTCAAACAAATACGTTTCGTCCGCTTCAGAACGGGTATACAACGGAAGAACGCGCGTTCCGGAATCGAACGCTGACGACATCGGTTACTTCTAAGTTTAGTGTAAATCACTTTTGTTCACACAGAAAAAAAAGTCTCGGTACAAAAATGTGACACTTTGGCCATTAATTCAAGGTTTTTGATTTTTGATAGTACGGAACATTGTCCCCAAAACGTGACACATTTCACCAGTTTGTCGCATGTGACACGTCGCTTTTGTTTTTTGAGACGATATGGATTGCACTTTCAAAAGTCAAATACCTTGAATTAATGGAAAAATTGCTACGTAACCATCCCATGTGACCATGGGGACTTTTTTCTCAGTTGCACAAGATCGCAGACACGGGGGATAAGACTTTTCGTACTATTACAGATCATAAGTTCTAACTGCTTTCAGATTCATCAACCTTGAGACATCATGAATTCCACCCCAGTTTATACCTTTGGTCGTTTTGACTGGAATATTACACAAAGCGTTTCAACTTCACTATTTGGCACTACAAAATGGACAAATGTTGGTGGAGCAGCTGTTGAATTGACTGTAATCTTATTTTTTGTTGTAAAATTTTGTATAAAAAACTCTGGATTTCGAGAACCATATTTCATTATTTACACAACTGGATGTTTTGTTGACGCAGTTCCGAAAATATTAACTTTGTTTAACACTTATATTAACCAAAATGTAGTTTCAGTGTATTTGACGTATTTCTTTTCATGGTACAACTCAAATTTTATTACTCTTTGGAACTTTTTGTTAGCTTTGAATCGATTTATTGCAATTTTCTTCTCATTGGATTTTTCAAGAATTTGGTCAAAACGAAATACGACAATTGTTATTTTATTTCTGTGTCTATATCCTTTTCTTATTCATTGTTTTAACCCTGGACATATGTTTTGCCGAATAATGGGAAGTTATTGCCCCATTTCCCTTTCGAAAGTAAAACCAACCACCTTTGAAATTTATTTTGCTGTTATATCTGATATCACGTATGCTATAATGGCAACAGTACTTTGTTCTACTGCTGCGTTTAACATTTTCGTCAAAAAAAGAATGCAAAATCAAAACGTTGAAAAAGTTTTGTTAATTCAATCTTTTACAAGTTCAGTGTTTTTGATTTTATCTACTGCTACTTCTTGGTTGGCATCTGTGAACGGTTCTTCGCCTAGTCCATTGATCCCTATGGAGGAGAGTATGCGAGCACTTAGGCTACAAATGTTTTTTAATGCTTTTAGCGATTTTTTTTACAACATACACCATTATATTGGATTATTGTTGTTAATAATTGTATCGTAAGTTGTTTTTTTGGCGAAATTTGGAACCAATACTACATTTTTCAGTCGCACCTTCCAAACAAAATATTTTGAATTTTACAGAATTGATAAATTAATTAAATGGTTAAAACCAACTGCTAAACCGAAAGTCGCTACTATACCTGTTTCATTGGCACTGGATACCGTCACTGTTATGCCAAGACATGTTAGCATCGGCTTTCACAGATAACATATATCGTTTAGGCGTCTTATATGTTAAATGTCTGTTATTTTTTTACAGTTTTGAAGTTTTCATTTTTTTTGATTTCTTATATTTTATTGTCCACAAACGTCTCACATTTCACAATACTTTATTTTTATCTCCGTTTTGTAAATGCATATTTTTAATCTTTTTTATTACAGTATTTTGTTTTTTCAAAATTTTTTTGTATTATCTAAAAATCACCTTTTAAGTATCAATTTATTTATTTGTATAACATTTATTTTTGAAAAGTTAAAAAGTTTCAGTGAAAAGTATCAAATTATTTATTTGTTTTTTAACCAGAATAAAAGTTTTTTTATAAAAAAATACAAAATAAACAAAATTTTAAGCCTATTTACCAAAAAGAAATAGTATCTGTGAAAAACAAAATGTAACGAAGTAATGAAGGAACAGTTCGAAAACTAAAAAAATACTTTCATTTTAAATATACGCTTTTTACAGTTTTTGAAAAAACTCGTCAAAAAAGTGTAATAAAAAAGGTGAAACAGCATAGCCTTTTCAAGAACAATTCCTTTCATCACTTCCGTCCCAGCATTGGGGGCCATGTTTACAGACGCAATGTTTTGGAATACATGCGGATCTATCATAACATTGAAACATTGTATCTGGATCACACCAATCACCTGCCAATTTTACCTTTTCGGTTACAGATTTTTTGGAATCTAAAGAATTGCCATATTAAACACATAATTTTCTAACGAGCAAAAATCATAAAGAAGACGATTGTTTTAAAATCTAAATAAACATAATTGCTAAAACTTTTTATTTAAAAAAGCATACTTTGTTGTATTTTTTACTTGTTTAATATAATTTCCTTTTAATGTGTTTGTATCATTTTCTCCTGACATAAAGGCTACAATTTTGTGGCGTTAAGGAATAATAACTTTTAAGGCGATTTCTTCTTCCTTTGACAAAAGAGAATATTAGGGATCTCAAAATATGACCCTGCAGGTTCATCCTTCAAAGTTGTAAAAATACTACCTTGTTTTTCTCTTATTTAGTCAATCTTACCCCTTATAATTATATTTACTTCTGATTATTAAAAAAATGTAAATAATCAACTGTTAAAATATAACGTACCTGATGATGGTGCAGATAAAGCATTGCATACAAGTAAAGTAACAAATAAAAATGCGAACAATTTTTGCAACATGATATTCTGTGGTGGTTAGTTTGCGGTGATCAACCTAAAGTAGTGCAAACTGTTAAAATTGTTATAATTGCTTTCATAAAGTTGTAATAGTACAAAAGTATGCTTTATATTTATTTAATAAACACGAAAACAAACGATATTTGGCACATAATAAGTATTTGAAATATATTTAAATTTTTTTAGTAGAAAAAGATAAAATACCTACGATTTTATATCTTCACGCAATATTTAAGACGGTGTCTGACTAATTTCTACACTTTTCAAGGGAGAGAACGAATTTAAAAAGCAACATTTAAACATAAAACTGGAGTTTTAAGTATCAGTCAAAAATGTTATAAAATTCAAAAAGAAATTGAAAAAGGCAAAGAATTATGTGAGCTAATATTCGTTTTACTAGATTTGAAAGAATTCTTTTGGAAAATAAAAACCTAGTGGGTACAAACAATATAATATAATACAAAAAAAACTTTGGATTCGACAATAACAGTATTTGTGAAAATACAATAATAGAAAAAAAAATAATAAGAAAAGTGCAGTAATGCAAAAACATACACATTTTCCAAAAAAATTATTTCTAACGACATGTGCGACACAGTAGCTGCGACAAGCTTTTTTGTATTTTGTTATTTTTTTCTGCTTCATTAAGGTTTTAAGAAAACATTTTATGGTAATGAAAAACGTAGAAGGTGAGCATAAATTTTTTTGTAACTGTTGTTAAAGCATGAAATTTATTTATAACAAAAAATTTCATGTTACAAATCCTGAAACGAATACCTTAAAGAAAGCAGTTAATCTTTTTAGTTGTGCATGTCGAAGACGTTTACATTTGAAAAAACATGTCCAGCAGCTGAATTTACCGTATCAAAAATTTTCAAAAAACATGTTTACAACAAAAAATATTAATCTGAAGTATCAGGATGTACCTTAGGGAGACAAAAGTCAGGCGCGAAAGAAGATAATCAAAAGTAAAAAGCCGCTACAAAATTATTATTCATTTTTACCTATTTTAGCACAGTTTATCATACAAAATGTAAACACTTGAAAGTACCAAATGTTCAAGTTTACATTGTTAAATTTAGGATTGTGCACCGTTTTTTCTGATACCAAAAAATGCAGAATTTTAATATTAATACGAATTGGTAAAAAAATTATTAGGTTGAATGCTGATAAAAATGTGTGAGATTCGGTGTTCCCGATATCGAATTCCCCATGTTACAAAACCTATACAAAAGCAAAATAATGCCAAAAACAATTTTTCCCGATTTTTCCTGCCGTTTTGAAAAAAACGCTACCGTAACATTGAATGTCCTGTAACTACAGTAAGACATTTTTTTGGACAAAAATGGAAAAGCAAATCGTCTTCTCCACGGCTGTTTTACCTTTAGGCCAAACTTCAGCCAAATCTATTTTTTGAGTGTGCAGCGACCTTTTGACTGACAATGCGTCTTAAAAAAATTATTTTGAATCACAGTTTTATCAGGTAAAGTTTAAATTTTTATTTAAGAAAAAAAAATGTGACTGAACAAACCAGATGTAAAAAAATTTTAAAAACTCTTGCTGCAACATTCTTTTATGACATTTTAACTTTTTCTAAAGTAAGGGGCTGTCCAGATGTTACGTAATATAAAAATCATGATTTTTTACCCCACCCGTCCATCAGGTAATGAAAAATCAAAGGATTTTGCCGACAAGATCAAAGCAATGCAATAGTTCGCCAACCCCACTCACCCAACAATTGCATTACGTAATTTCAGGATAGGCCCCTAATCATAACTTTGTATTAGAGTAGTGTTTTCGCAAGACTCAAATTGGTATGCAGACGTTTGACCGAAATCCATTTGACCGAAAGACGTTTGACCGAAAGACGTTGGACCGAAAGACGTTTGA
>JAQIXH010000735.1:0-11399 GCA_034700145.1 Panagrolaimus detritophagus | reverse complement strand
TTGGGTTAAATTCAACATTTTTTATTACCGCTCCAGCCACGAGGAGGCAACAGGGTAAAGTGGAGCATTTTTTTTTTTGTTTTTTTACCGAAAAGATTATTAATATGTTTACCGAAAAGTTTAGTAATATTTTTACAGAAAGTTGATTATACCGAAAAGTGAATAACGAAAAATGTTCATGTAAAAAAAATTTAATGAAGTACCATTAAGCCCGCCATTGATTCGAGAAAACCAAGAATATTATCAGGATCAAAATTTTCAACTAAATTTTTACGACGTTGTGCAAGAAGACGATAAGCTTGAGACATTGGACGACTAATATTTTTACCAGCACGGAGATCATACAAATCAGCTTCTAAAGTTTTTGTATGTTGACGAAGGAGACGAATGAAACGAAAGAATGATGGATGATCACATGCAAAGAAACTATGGAGCTTATTATGAGAACCTTCAACTGAATTATTTGTAAGAGGACTACTTTCGAGGACTTTTTCATGTACATTCCAAAGTTCTTGAGGAAACTGAGGAACATTGCGTCGATTTCGTGTTGCAACTGTACCAATGTAATATTCTTCGAAATAATCGCAAACTTCTAAGATACTAGGAAAATCATCACGTCGACTATAGCCTTGGAGATGTGCTTTTAAAAGTACAAAACCACGAGAAACATGTTCAACAGGTAAATAAGCTAAAGCTCGAAACATTGCCATTGATGTTGCAAATTGGTGATTCTCACGAAGAGCAGTTGTTAAACCTACTTCAGCGACTTTACGACGAATACTTTGGCAAAGATGAAAGTAACAACCAGTAATGAAAGCATTCGGAAAAACTGAACGAAATGCATTATGAAGACCTAATTCAAAATCCATCATAGCAGTTTCAGGTAATGCATTATTGATTAAAGCTCGAAGTGCTCTTAAAGCTGTCTCATAAATTTCTTGATCTTTGTTATTTAATAAAATATATGCACATGGAAGCGTTGTATGAGTATCTCCCCATTGGGCATGGATAACTAAAAGCTGATAACTTAAATTTGGAACGGTTTTAAAAGTTGCATCAAGGAACCAATTGAGAGAAGTTGAAAGAAAATTAAGCAAAAGTGCACAAGAAAAAATGAGAAAATGTCTATTTCCTGTTTCTGGTCCAGAATCATGAACAACAAAAGGCTCACTATGATCTTCACCACCATTTGGATCACGCACAGAAATATTTTTTAATTCATCTGGGATAACTAAATCAGTTAAAGTTTTCGGAGCAGCAGCATTTCCTTCATCTTTTTGTCTAATTCGATGACCCCCTCTTAAAAGACTTTCCTTATTTGGCAATGCAATTTGAACAGCGACAGGTACAGTTGTTCTGACAGCTTCTACAGCATCACGAACACGCTCTTGAGTATTACGAACACGAGAAGCAATATTAGAACGAGCATTTTTTGCATCAGCTTTGATAGAAGAAACTTCATGATTATGTTCACCTTTTTCTTTAGTAATGCTATGAGAAGTATTATCGATGACCTGACTAACTACCCTAAATTTACAAGAGGCTTCTTTTTTTTGAGAGCAATTCCAATAAAAAAACGTCTTTCGGTTTAACGTCTTTTCGGTCAAATGTCCGTTTCGGTCAAACGTCTTTCGGTTTAACGTCTTTTCGGTCAAACGTCTTTTCGGTCAAATATCCGTTTCGGTCAAACGTCTTTCGGTCAAACGTCTTTCGGTCTAACGTCTTTTCGGTCAAAAGTCTTTTCGGTCAAACGGTTTTCAGTCAAACGTCTTTCGGTCAAATGGATTTCGGTCAAACGTCATACAATCTTCATATTAAAGTAAAACCAATGAAAAAAAAGTATTTATACATTATCAATAACCAAAAGGATATACAATTAAATCTTCACCAATATAACCTTTTTTGTAAACAACTTTATATTTTTTAGGAATGTCTTTCGTAATAACTTCACCAGTTCTTTTTGGTAAAATTCTTTTATAATTCAACTCTACATAGTCGTTTTGATCATAATTTAAAACCATGTCTCTGAACTTTTCGTAATGTAAAGCCGACGAAGTTTCAGCATTCAATGTAATACCACGTAATTTTAACACGTACGTAATTTCACCAGTAATTTTATTTCTTTTTTTCAAAGCATATTGTTTGTTTCCGCCAACAATGACTTCTATAATTTCTTCATCAGGGCCAACTTCATCTGTTAGCTCTCCAAGATAATTTCCAACACTTAAAGGACAGAAATCTTCAGGACATTCGAAAATTACTGAATCAGTGTCTAAAAATGTAATTAATATCAGTATAAAAAAAATATTTTTTTACCTGTGTAAATTAAAGTACAACCTGGTGTATTGACAATAATATCCATTATTTCATAAAGCTTGACTCTAGCTGCTGAGGTTGTCCATAGGGAAAGAATAATATTTGACGCATCATTCTCCACAATAAAATCTTTCTTATTGTTATATACCATCATAATTTTGTTTTTATCAAGTAAGTCAATAGATGACACTTCATAGATATCACCACTCATAATTTTGTCAATTTCCAGAGGATCATCGGATACCAATGTTTTGCTCAAAGTATTCCTGAGACTAAACCTACCCCATAAAGAGTTTAATTTCAGTTTACAGATGAAACGAAATGCGCTGTTCTTTTTGACATTGTTCCTATCAATATCGATATCGAATTTCTCTTTGTATTCTCGGATATATTTATCTTTTTCTTCTTCTGTATGAACATTAGGAGGCCATCCATCTGCTTCGACCTTTAAGCGCAAAAATTTTTTCACGTATGGTTTGAATAAATCAGTTGACCATTCTTTATAATTATATGCACCAAAATATTTTGTAACAACATATCCCTTTGTTAAAGCAAGGTTTAATTCCATATGCGTCAATGTTGAAACAAAACCTCGTTCATCATTTGTATGATTACATGTTTTAACACCACGTGAAGTTTCATCCTTTTCATGAAGGTAACAACAGCTTCGACATAAAGGAAAAAGCAAAAAGTCGCCAACTTTATAAGGAACCACAGGGATGATTAATCCTCTGGGTGGAATAATAAAGACTTTAATAAGTCCTTTGATATTATTGTCAGAAGGTTTATTCCAAAGTACATTTTGTTGATTATATTCAATTTGAATAACTTCAGGAACGCCAACAGGATATTCTACTTCGAAGTTGCATGATGGATATAGACTTGTAAAATCCAAATATTTGATGACCTTTCCGTTTTCTTTTTTACTTAATAATTTATGGGGATTGCATCGGCCACCAAAAAAAGCATCTCTGGGATTAATGGAACCACCGAGAATAATATTTTCAAAATATTCCCTCATTTTATCATTAAGTTTCAGTTCTTTACGTATTTCGCATTCCCAAACATGTTCAATTTGATATCCCATATCTCTTATTTCATTTTCTCTTATCATTGTTCGTTCGTATTCTTTTTCAGCTGTTCTTTTGGTAGGTAATAAAGTGTCAGCTTTAAAACATTCAGGATAATGTCCATGGAATGCGCAACCGTAAAACTCAATAATACGATTTTCTTCTGGAATATATGCGTCTACCGAATATCTCCCAACTTTAAATTCTCCTTGTGGTGAATTTCCATGTTGAATAGTTTTTCCTGTTGTATGTTGAAGCCACGTGAAATATTTCAAAGCTATAGTACTACAATTGTTACGTTTATGATAACCATGTTCAGGAACAATTGCCACTGTATTTTCAGGAAGGAATTTACTACGGTATGTTTTCATACACGCTCCTGCAATAGTACAACTTTCTTTGAAAGGATCCATATCGCAAAATTTCATAAAGATTTTGCGAAACTCTACGACTGCATGTGAAAGGATTTCGACGTCATTGGTACAGTATTCATCGAGTTTTTCAGGTAAAAAGAATCCGGTGTGAAAGTTTTCAGCGTACCATTGGTCAAACATTTGCTGTTTCTGTTTCGACATAGTTTTGTATAGGTAATCGCTTTTATTTGGAAGGTTGTTGAGGCGTACTGTATAGTTCTTTGAACAATTGAAAAGATGAGGAAAGAACATTTTTTCTTGTAGAGGTAAATTGAATGTTTTTACGAGGTTACTTAAGGGTACAGACATAAAATTAAATGAATCCTTGAATAATGTTTCAGTAGAGTTCTTGCCTTTTTTGACCCTAATTTCAAAGAATTTGTTACCATTTTTTACACACACAGGATTTAAATTGAGTTTGAAAAGTTGTTTGAGGATAAATACATTATCAAAACGTCCTAAAACATTAAAGATAACAATAAGAATATAAAACAATAGCATACCTCCATAGTGACTTAAAGCAATCGTTTTTACGGCTCTGTCAAGATCGTAAATAATCCATTTTGTAAAATCAAAAATACAATTATCTCCTTTTGCAGCTGACCATTTTTTGATTTTCGAACCACATATATTACATTCTCCTTCCATAAAATTTGTCTTCAGTAAACATGTGGTACAAAACACATATGCACAAATAAAATTAACTTCATGTTCAAATACATTTTCTTCAACAACAGTGTCTTGAGTGGTTTCAAAATCAAAAACCACATATCTTATAGGAACGTTCTGTTTTATACGTACCGGTTGGATAAAACATTGTCCTTTCTTTTGATGGTAAACATGACATCTCCTACAAAAACTGTCACCTGAAAAATAAATAGAGGCTTTTTATAGTATAAAAATGGAAATAAGCTGTTACCACAAGTATGAGGTTGTTTTGTTGACAGTTTATATGTTACATAACAATCATTACATCTTATGTATTTACCACAAAATTTGCTTTTTAAATGATGATTGTAACAATCTTGATTAGGAAAATGATGATTACAATTCTTACAATATTTTTCAGCAATTTTTTTACACGGGAAATTTCTACCCATACGATTACATTTGATACACTTTCTTGGACAAGCTGAACTGTGGTAAGCTATATAACTATATGTTGCTTCACATGGTACACAATAATAGTAGTTTTTTTTACCTGTGCAAAATAAATTGAGGTTTTTTATGGTATAAAAATGTTCATTGAAATAAAAAATACTTAAATATGTTTCAGGATTATCAACTTTTCCTTTGAACACTGGTTTTGTATAACTGCTGCTACTAAAAACAACAATACAAAATTGGTCTTCATATGTTTCCAGAAAATATTTCTGTAACATTTCAACATGTTTTAAACCATATCCAGATAACTTTGGATCAATATTAGCGTTTCGAAGTAGTTTTAACACACTATCTGTTAAATACTCTTTTTTTTCCAAAACATTATCGTAAACTTTGAGAAAACGGTTTCTTCTATTACGATTTTTTTTTGACATATGATAAGCTTGAGCAGCAATAATAGAGTGAAATAAACAAAACTTATCACCAAGATTGACATCAATCATGTTTTCGAAATTGATATTTCCCATAAGTGGATCAAATCCAGCACCACTTGGAGGTATATATGTTGTCATTGAAATATGTATAGGGTGTTCAAATAAGGGTACCATTTTTTCACTTTGATGTAGCTTATAAAAAGTGTTTCCCAAAATTTCAATCACGTTTCGTTTAACGTGTATAAAAGGTAAGTAAATATTATTATCCAAAGCCCGAGATTGTATATCAATTCCAACTTTTGTAACAGTAGGATTATTGTGTAAAATAAGTTGTAACATCTCATTCAAGAGATCCAACAAGCTCTGTTTAGGGTCGGCACATTTATCCAAGTCTTCGAAATCCATTCTGTATAGACGTCGAGTTAGCTTGAACTTGGGATGGGCTTCGATGCTAACAAGTTTTTTCTTGAAGCGGCATCCTTCGTCTTCTTTAAAAAGTTCTTCAATGGTGAAACCGCGTTTCTTTGGAGGTTCTTGAGAGTCAGTAGACTTGACCATTTTTTTCTTTCGAATGAAAAAAGAAAGAGAAAAAATTTTGTTTATATACGGAAAATTAAGCCACACCTCTTTTTGTTTCAGTAAGAAAAATATTTAGAAATCGTCCATATTTCGAAATTCTCCATCCTTCTCATGGTATGGAGTGGTACTAAATAGTACTTATTTCGAAATTCTCCAGCGTTCTCAGAACACGGAGAAAAGTATGATTCACCTCTTTTCAACATCACCATTCCATAACAGAGCGGCACCAGTAGCTCCTCCTTTTAAATTTAGGAAATAACTCTTTTTATTTTGAAATTTAATTTTGAAAAGCATGATTCACGTCTTTTATTCAAATTTCAACATCTCCATTTCATAACACAGAGTGGCACCAGTAGCTCCTCATTAGGAAATAACTCTTTTTATTTTGAAACTTTAGAAGACCACGCCTTTTTTTATTAGTATAAAAGAAAATTTCTCTCCGTCTAAAATATTCAGTTTGAAAATCCTTTTCAAATATGGCTCGATACGAAACTTACACTGACGGAGGTGCTACACACTTTCTCATCAACGTGCAATATAAAGAAAATGGTGATGTAAAGTATAAACTAGTTGACCGATGCTGTGATAAGGCAAATGAATTTGTCGAAAATGTTAATAAATTAAAAGGAGTAGTGAAAACCATTGAAGTAGTGTTAGGATGTGACACATGGGACTTTAGCTCAGAATACTTGGAAAACGTTTGGCAAGCTCAATGTAATCATAATGGATTCACATGGGAATGTCCCTGCGAGACTATTTATACAGCAAATTCAGACTTTGTATTTGAAGAATTGGACTTAAAATCATTAGTAGATACATGGAAATCATTATATCCACTCGAGCAAATATTTTTAAATTCGTGCGCTATTTAAAAATGTTGAATTTTCATATGTATGTTTTTTTTTTAATAATAAATCATAATTTAGATGGACAAAAATAAATTTGGTTATTACTATGAATGTTACAAGGATCGAGGATCAACACTTGAAATAAAGGTCCTTCACCTATTAAATGGTACAAAAGAATACACTGTTAATACACGATGTTGTGAAGATTCTGAGAAATTCATACAATGCTTAGACCTATGCAGAAGAGTTTTAAAGATGATCAAAGAAGAACTTGATTATAGTGGTGAAGAATTTATCGATGAGTATTTAAAAAATGTTTGGAATGTCTCCTCTTCAGATAGTGGTGGTTTTGACTGGAAATGCTCATGTGGATATACTTTGAAAACAACTTATGATTACAACTTAATCGATTTGGATCTAAAAAGCATTATAAATATGTGGATTACTGCTTTCCCTAATGAGGTTCTCTACACATTTACATGTCATTTCCTTGAAGAATGTAGTTATCCTTGTTAAACCTGAGAGATTTTGTGTTAAAAACTCTTCTTTCCGTTGATAATAATCGTTTAAATTTTTATTTTGCGCGAAATTTTGGCGTGATGGATTTGATATAGATTGTTAATGTTTCTTGTTGAATAATAAAAACAATTTTAGAAACAATGGAAACAATCACTCTCAATGGCGAAACTTATACTCAAGAAGTTAAACTTTCATCTCCTAAGGAAATTTTAAAGTATGGTAAGAAAGGTGGAGAAAAGGCTGTTTTAACTCTGAAAATGATAGAACATCTTCCTGAAGAAACAAAAATAGTCAAAGAAAACAACAGAGGAGCAACACCTTTTTGTGAATTTAAAATGCGTGGAGAAGATCCTAGCGTCGTAATCACTGGAGAAGCGTGGGGTAACAATGTTCAAAAGATCAAAGAAATTTTACCTGTGAACGCTGTTTTCAAAATCCAGTTCAAAACAAGAAAACCGTTTAGCAATACATTTGTTGCTCAAAAGGTTCCTTATATTATTGGTTTTAACGTCAAGAAATGTCATCTGTATTATCCACATGATGATCCAAACACAAACACAAACATGGATAACGATGACAGCGATTAAAAAAATTTTCTTATAATTTACATGTTATCTGTAATTTACATAATTTTTATAAAATAAACTTTTTTTTTCAAATTTTTTCACTTTACACAAAAATGCAACTCACAAAAGTAAACAATTCTCTCTGTGTTCCTGAAATCTGTGATATGGATGAGTTTTGTGTTCGTCCAACATGGTGGGTCCTTTTCACTAAAATTACTTTTAAATTCATTTTTAAGGTACGCAAAACCTTTTTTTTGTGTAAATAAATTAATTTTGGAAAAAGGGTTGCGTTTTAAAAATTTTGATGGAAAAGAATGTGAAAATGGTGATGCTGGTTTTGGAGCATGGTTTATTTGGATTTTTATTATTATTTTAATTTTATTTTGTGGATATTTAATTTTAAATTGTTTTTATAACAAAAAATATGTTAAAAAAGAAAAATTAATTGCAATTTAATAAATTTATATTTTATTTACAAAATCTCTAACATATTTATCGGGGTTTCTTAATCTATACATTTTATCTAAAGTTTCTGCTCGACTTAATCTTAAAACATGTCTAAGATAAAGATAATATAAAGCATGCTCACCGCAAGTGTCAGCGATGATACTTTGAAGAGGTTGCCGAATTGAATAAGTGAAACGGGTTTTCCATTTATATAATTCTTGAGGGGGTTTTTTGGCAAAACTGTCAAAATATTCGGCATGATGATTGTACGGATAAGGATGTACATATACGGCAACCCAATGAGATCCTGGTTCATAACTAGGATCAAGATTTAAAATAAAACAGGATGCTTTACCTTGAGTATCTGGGAGTCGATCACTAGGAAAAACACCTAAAAAGTCTGGGATTTTTAAAGCTGCTGCTTTTTGAAGAATCAATGTTTCATGCATTGTACAATATGTGTTAATCTTTCCAAAGATTCTTTGAAATAATGCTTATGTTTCGTTAAATAAAAACCTGCAACACAGATAAAAATAATAAGGAAGACAATAAGATATAAAATATTGTCTGAACAATATGACACGACCATTTTAAACAGTCAAATCGGTAGTAACTACACGATTTTTATCCACAATAATCATACCATCAAATTCACCATAAATTAACATGGCCAATCCTCCTGAAGGAACTTGTTCCTCGAAATTGACGTGAACTGAAGTTGTTCCAGATTTAATTAGATCAAAACATTGATCTGTTTCTTGTGCGTTCGTTAAGTTGAAAACAAAGAAACAAAGACGTGACTGGAAATCTTCTAAAGTAATACCATTGGACTCTGTAGTGTTTGTGAAGCCCAAATGTTCATACATATGATGAAAAGCTTGTACATAGTTATGGCTTTCGAAATTAAGTCTATAATTCACGTTCGGAAAAGATTTCCCATTATATTGGATGGACATGTCCTTGACCTTATGAGGTTCAAAGACAAAAGGTGATGATTTTATCTCTCCATTGAAGTAATTATATTTTATAAGTGCGACTGTAATCCTACGGGGCACTTGTTCATGGAAAATATTTGCGTTAAATTGGTGATGCCCTGATGTTATCATCAGGGATTTAAGCTCTGTTCTAAGGATACTATATCTAGCAGGTTCAGTCTCAATTTTAGCTGCCAATTCTAAATTGAGCCCATCCATAAGGTATATGCTTTTGACATATAATTTACAAGATTCGAGAGTTAATCGATATTTGGTGTCGTCTTGTGCGACAATGTTAAAATCTTGATTCTGAGGCTGGATTTCTATATCTATGCTGCATCCATTAATAAAAAAAAGATCCTGCTGAAACAGGTCCACAAACAGTTTTGAAATAAACTCTACATTTTTTCCTTTCAAGAAAGGTTTTTGGCGTGCAATAAATCCTGTATTTTTTGTATCTGTAGGTAAACCACTATCCTTATAATAACCTGCTGCTTGTAAATATGTTTCTTTATATGCATTAGTATGTGAAAGCTCCATATCCATAAAAGCTTTATAACTGTAAAGAGAATTTGAATTGAAAATTTCCCGCCCATTCACGAGTACTTTAACATTGCGAATAAAAGTTGCACCAAGTGCTTGATTTACAGATACTTTATCTGTGGATGTAACTGCCTCCCATTTTTTATCTTTTTCTTTTTCTAATTTAAATTCTGTCCGTAAATATGTTTTAGATAAGTCTAAATAACCGTCTCCTGCGGCAATATGAAAGTGATAAGGAGGGTTATCGAGGGGATTTAAAGTTAAAATTTCATGCCATAGGGAATTTGAAATTGCAACATTGGTAGCCCGGGTTTGAAAGATATTCAAAGCCGTTGTACCACAAGATTGAGAAGTGCTATCAATAATTTTAAATAACATAATTAATAAATACCAAATACGTCTTGACGTGTTTTTTTAAGAGGAGAACTACGTTTAACTAACCGTCCTACAACTTGCTTATTTGTTAAATGAAGCTTTCTTTTACGTCCTGTTCCATATTGTCCTACTTTATCAGAAGCTTGCTGTAAGACTCTTTGAGCTGTTTGAGCTGATTGTTTCTTAAGCGATGACGTAATATCATTACCTTGCTCAACATCTGTTAAAATACGCACACCTGTTTGTAAACCTTCTTTCGTTAAATGTCTCGCAACTGGTTGTAAAAAACGCCAGAGATGGCGAAGTGTGTCACCAATACCATTTCCACGTTGTTTAAAACCAATATAATAAGCTCCGCCTCCATACAAACCTGGATTTAGAACTGTTTCTAGATGTACTGAATTAGGGTTAAATAAAACACGTACCATTTTATTTAAATACAACTACCTTACACATATAAATTTAATATAAACTAATATGAAAGACCTTTTTTAAAATGTAAGGTGACAATGACGGGACCATAGTTGAAATTTACCATTTCACCTGACATGGATTTGATCTCAATTTCAATGTCTTTGATGTGACGTGAAGCTACCCTATTATAAATAGGGTCATGGTAAATCTTTTCGACCATTTGGCCCGGCTTTGAGTCCACGCTCACGATACGTAAAAGTGACGTCATTACATCTCCGACCATCATATTTTCTGTCAGGTTATTTGAATAAATACAGAATTGATTGACATTTCCATTAATATCTGGAGCATAAATAGCATTTGCATCCTGAGTAAACACATCATTTTCTTTGAATCCTAAGACCCATGAAAGTTGTTCAGACAACTTTACTTGTTTAACCTCGTTTTTGTTTATAATACGTAGTTTAAAACGATCTTCTTCTTTGCTGTATACAAATTCAATCAAATTTTTTACAGTTGAAGTATACGAAGCTTTTTCTTGTTCGCTTAAATTATTCCAGTTTTCGAGCAAACTGGGATTAGGATCTATTTCTGGTTCATTAATAAAACCTTCAGCTACAGGTAGCTTTGCAAAATGAACATTAGATAATAAATGTTCTTCTGCAACCTTTTTCTCTTCGTTTTTACGTTTTTCTTCAGCAGCTTTTTTCTCAGCAGCTTGTTTTTCTTCAGCAGCTTTTTTCTCAGCAGCTTGTTTTTCTTCAGCAGCTTTTTTCTCAGCAGCTTGTTTTTCTTCA
>JAQIXH010000734.1:0-11401 GCA_034700145.1 Panagrolaimus detritophagus | reverse complement strand
AAAAAAATTTTTTTTCGATTTTTGGTGATTTTAGGGGTACCACCTATGGTAGATGAAAAATTTGCATAAAAATGAGATATATGGAATTTAAATTCGTGATCAGTGACCTCGAATTAGTCTATCCACCAATTTTCAGCCTCATAGGAGGATTTTTATTTTTTTGAAATCCGTAAAATTTTGAAAAAAGGTCGAAAATTACAAAAAATGGCTTTTATAATTTACTCCTTCTGATCCTCCTCCTTTGTTATCAAGTAATTTGCTTCGAACAAAAACTTTTTTGTCATCCGTTATACTGTATGAAAGCTCCGCCGATAAAATCGTTGATCTTGTTCCAGTTTATGTAAATTAACATAGTTTAATTCAGTGCATTATCAATAAATTTTACCATACTTTTCACATTTTTATATCAATGATTTTTCAAAAACCCATTTGTGACAGTAACTTTCACCAATTATAATCAAAATTTATCCAAAATTTTTTCAGGTTTTTAATAATAAACGTGGATTTTTATTGGCTAATAAAAAATGCCGTATTCTTAAATATAAAGTAATTTTGAAGTGATTCATTGACAGAAGTATGCTATACTGTTGATGAAGACACTTTTTTTTCAAAAAATTTACTAAATAATTCCATATTAATAGCAATTAATTTTTAACTCAACCGTAATTATTAGGCTAAAATACCCACTTTTTAACTTAAAAAATGCAAATGTTTTTCTGCTGTGGCAAAGCTCTTATCCAGTTTTTTAAAATTTTTATTTATGATGCAAAATGAGCAGTTTGCTAACTTTTTTAAATTTCTTCTGCAAAGAAAAGTAAGGGATTTTAACATTAACAAAGCCGATGTTCGATTTTATCTCTTCAGTTTTGCAAGCTCAATTATTTATCGGCCTTTAATTCATTAAGCTTTAAAAACTTAAAACTTTTATCAATTTTTGCTGATGACAGTTTTATACTCTCTTGGAACAAATACGAAATATTCAGTTTGAATTTATTGAAATTTTGTAATATTTGCATGTTTAATTTCTTTCATTGTAGAATTGAACTGCAATAAACCTCTTTGCGATGCAGTTTAAATAATAGATTTTAACGGTGGAACTGATATTTAAAAAATCAAATACTTTAGACCATTTTAAGTTTTTAATAACATTTGAATTTTAAAAAAAAGACTACATCTCCCCAGTTTTTAATATTATATTTTTATCCAACATTTCTCAACTTTTACGCTTTCTTTCTTCGATTACAAATTTTAAATATTTTATACACCCTCATTGTCTTTTCTCCACATTTTTACAAAAAGTTGGAGAAATGTTTTTTTTTTGTTCTTCCAACATTTTTTCGTGTTTTAAATTCTCAAGTTTTCAACAGATTGAGGATCAAAATAAATTCAATTATGCTAATACTCAATCGTTTAAAGTAAATTTTTAAGGACTGCTCTACATTGCATTACAAATTGTTAGTTCATTTTAAAACTTGAATGTTTTTTTCTGACCGTAGATATTCCAAGGTGCGATATAAACCCCAATACAGTTAACTTCAGTTTTTTCAAATCTTTTTTATAGGCACAAAAAGCTTCTTTCGTATACAGTTTTTAAAAAGATTTCCTAAATCTATATGTGGCTTTTTATTTCGGCAGCATTTAATCCCACCGTTTTAAGCATCAGAATTATTTTTTGTCCCATAAAAATTTTATTTTTTTGTTCCGTTTCAAAAATTTACAGTTAAATACATAATTTATCTTTTTTATACAGTAAACCTCAGTTTTTTTAAATCTTTTATTATAACCACAAAAACCTATAATTTAACTTTTAGCGTAAATAATTCTATGTGCCATAAATCCTTTGTATAATTATTTCAACAGACCGATTTAAGCTTTTGATTTATAAGGGAACTGAAATATGTTTTCCCTAAAAATCGTTTTATTTTTCCAGACACCTTTTAGCAAATGTGATTTTTTATGTAATTTATTCCATTCATAATTAAATAATTTCTTGTGATTTTTCTTGAAAAATATGTTGACGTTTTTTGATGTGGGAAAAAAGTGGAACCATTAGAATTTCAATTAGCCAATTTTTTTATATTTTACACAGTTTTCTTTTTGTTGAGAACGATAACAGGTTTTTTACGCTGATCGTTTTAATACTGTAATTACT
This sequence comes from Panagrolaimus detritophagus, assembly GCA_034700145.1. Taxonomy (NCBI): domain Eukaryota; kingdom Metazoa; phylum Nematoda; class Chromadorea; order Rhabditida; family Panagrolaimidae; genus Panagrolaimus; species Panagrolaimus detritophagus. Next base: position 9,249 of record JAQIXH010000734.1, on the reverse strand, counting down.
TACATTTTCGGCTTTATAAATGGGGATGTAATTTTTTTTGAGATTAAGCTGCTGACGTTTTAATGAAGTAACTTTAGTTTATCAATTGATTTTAAGGTCACAGTTAAATAAATATTAAGTTTTATAGCTTTTTTATCGGTGTTAAGAAGCACTTTTCATTCCACAACAAGGACTTTTTTGATAAATTTAAATGTGATGTATGTCAATATAATGCAGTTTAAAACATAACGTAGGCAAAATATGGCTAATATTAATTCAATTTTTTACTTTTTAAATAACTTTTGTTTAGTTATGTGTTTATCCCCGTCCCTTTGTATTGTAAAAAATTGTGTCAATTAGATGTTTTCGTATCTATTAAAAATAACAAAAAATATACACACAGAAATTTAAAAAGCCGCGAAAGCTCCAAATTAAAATTTTTCAAGCTTAACTTCAAAAAAACCAAATGACAGTTTCTGCTAAATAAAAGCTTATGGATTCTATGTTTTTATATTTCAGTTTTCTTTTTTTTCTGGTGTCATACACTTTTTTTGATTTTTAAAAGCGAAATTTTAATTTTGGTAAAAAAACAGGTTAGAAGGGGTTTCATTTGTCAGTTTCATTTGTTTATTTGATTGATATAAATTACTTCTTTAAATTTATGAAGGTCAATTGTGTATTATTTTAACTATTTTAATTGTGGGTGAAAATAACCGCATTCAGCCGCAGTTTTTGCTTTTTATATATTCCATCAATTTTCTATAAACGTAATATTTATAGAAAATTGATGGAAATTCAGTTTTTTTAAAAATCTATCAAACCCAGGGATTACAGTTTCATCCTTTTTGATTCTTATCAAATTTTTCTGATGACTGTCTTTATTCAAATTTTGTCAAAGTAGAAATTTCATTTTTTAACCTTTTTTAACTTTTTCTTTTAAAAACTTCCATTTTTGATACAGTTTTTAAAACTTAAAAGAATGGTTAGAAAAAGTTTGCAAAAAACTTCTTTTTAAAATTTTTGTATCTTAGTAACCCATATTTTTAAAAATCTTAATCGATTTATAAATTTTTAATTACATAATTCCAATATCGATATCCGTGTTCAGTTTACTTTTAAAAAACCTTACAAGTATCTCTTGCAGCTTCATCCTTTTCGATTTGAAGCCAATTTTATTGCTGACAGTTTTTATTTAAACTTTGCCAAATTTTAATACTTAAAAGTTCTTAAAAATTTCAATTTTCAACCTTTTTTAACTTTTGAAGAAAGTGGAATCATTAGAATTTCAATTGGCCAGTTTTTTCGTATTTAATACACAATTTTCTTTTTGTTGAAAATAATAACAGATTTTTTACGTTGATCGTTTTAATACTGTAATAACTTACAATTTTCGCTTTATAAATGGGGATGTAAGTTCTTTTCTGGTGACAAGTTGGTAACAGTTTTAGTAAAGTAACTTTAGTTAAGCAATTAATTTGAGATTGCAGTTAAATATATATTGAGTTGTATAACTTTTTAAAAGTGTTAAAAAGCATTTTTTATTGTACCACAAGAATTATTTTCTTAGTTTAAATGTGATGTTTACAATTTTCATTGCATTTTAAACCATAACAAAATATGGCTCGTTTTAATTCATTTTTTAACATTTTTAAAACACTTTGATTTTACTTTGAAAAAGAGGCGTATCTCCGCACCTTTTTCAAAAAGCAGCTTAAGTTCCAACTAATAAAGCAGAATTTTAAAAAATTTTAACGACAGTTTCTGCTAATAAAAACTTATGAACTTATGTTTCAGTTTTGTTTTTTTTTGGTGCCATACATCCTTTCTTTTTTTTGTTTTTAGAAATCGGAATTTTAATTGTGGTAAAAAAAAGTCGTAATATTTTTCCAGACACCTTTTAGAAAATGTGATTTTTTTATAAAATTTATTCCATTTATAATTAAATAATTTCTTGTGATTTTCTTGAAAAATATGTTTACGTATTTTGATGTGGGAAAAAAGTGGAATCATTAGAATTTCAATTAGCCAGTTTTTTTATATTTAATACACAATTTTTTTGTTGAGAACGATAACAAATTTTTTACGTTGATCGTTTTAATACTGTAATTACTTACAATTTCTAAAAGACATTTTCTGCTGATAAATACTTTTGCATTATATTTCAGTTTTGTTTTTTTATTAGCGCCATAAATCCTTTCTTTTTTTTTGTTTTTTAAAAGCGGAATTTTAATTTTGGTAAAAAAACAGGTCTGAAAAGGATTCATTTGTCAGTTGCGTTTGTTTATTTGATTGATTTAAAATTATTTCTTTAAAGTTTTGAAGGTCAATTGTGTATTATTTTCTTTATTTTAATTGTGGATGTAATAACCGCATGCAATCGCAATTTTTAATTTTTTTATATTCCATCAATTTTCTATAAACTTAATATTTCTTACCTTTTCGGTTTTTTAAAAATCAGTTAAACTCATGCACTTACAGTTTCATCCTTTTTGATTCTTATTAAATTTTTCTGATGACTGTTGTCACTCAAGTTTTGTCAAATTACGTCTTTGAAATTTCGTTTATTAACTTTGTTGTTTTTTTTGATGCAGTTTTTTAAACTTAAAACAATGGCAAGAAAAAGTTTGCACAAAACTTCCTTTACTTTCAAAATATTCAATGCTCACCGAAAAATTTTTATATCTTACAAGTAATCTATTTTTTAAAATCTTAATCGATTTATAACATTTTAATCACAAAATCGGTATGCAAATTCAGCTTTCTTTTGAAAAAACATTACCTTATCTCCTCCGAACAGTTTTTTAGAAACCTTTTAAATTCATAGATAACAGCTTTATCATTTTCGATTTTTAGAAGACTTTATTCCTGTCAGTTTTTATTAAATTTGCCAAATTAAGTTTTAAAAATTTCAGTTTTCAACTGTTATTAACTCTTTTTTTAAAAATAAACCTTTTTGTGAGTCAGTTATTAAAACTTAGAACAAGGATTAGAAAACAAATACGTTTATAAAAAATTCCTTTTCTTTCAAATTGTACAATTTTTACCGAAATATTTTTATATTTCAGTGATCCATATTAAAGTCTCAATTAATTTATAATAATTTTTTATTCGCATAATTCCTAAATCGTCAATGTTAAACTTAAAATGTATTATTTTGATTAACTTTTTTACCCGCAGTTAATCAATCTCCCATTTTAACAATAAAATTATAAAATTTTGATTGGTCTCTTTTTCTTTGCAGTTCACTTCTTTTTTTTGTGGAGGAGTTTGATTTTATTGAGTCTTGCGTTTTGAAAAACTATCAATAATAAATAAAAAAAACCTGTTCGTATTTAATTGATTTATCAATTACACAATTGTTTGCTAAATTAGTTCTAAAATGATTTGAAAATTTGAAGGTCAATTTATTGTGGTATCTATTTTCTTTAAATTTTAAGTTTCAAAATGTGTTCATTTCCTCCCATCTCCAAATTATCTGCAGTTTTTCCTTGTATCATAATGCTTTAGATATTTTTTTTACATAGGTTTTCGCAAGCATGCAGAGAATCAGTTTATTTTTATAGTAACAATGTTTTACACCACCATCTCAAGATGCAGTTTTTTATATGCCTATTATATATTTGCCCGTTTCAATCTCCATCAGTTTTTTTTTATTTTAACGTTGATTAAAGTTTAATTGTGGTATTTTTTACTTTATAATTTTAAGTTCATTTGTTACTCCCCAAATTAACAGCATCTTCTTACCAGTTAATCGAAATTTTTTACGCTTTTTTCGTTTTCTTATAAATCAATTTATTTTTGAACTGATGACAGTTTTTTTTTTTATTTTAACTTTGATAAAAGTTTAATTGTGGTATCTTTTACTAAATAATTGTGATCTATCTCACCAGTTTTTTAAAATGATTTTATTATTCTTATCAGTTTTCAGTTGTATTTTTAGTTTTTATTTCCATATTTTACTTTTTTAATGTTAAAACATTTGTTCTAATTACCTAACATTGAATTAAAATTAAATACTTTTATCCAAAGTTTTTTTCAAAAATTATTGAATTCGTTGAAACAGTTTTAGCACAAAAACAATTGGCTAAATGGAAAAAAGTTATAAAATTTAAAGTGTTTTTCAGATATACTTTTAAAACAGAAACATCTTTTAATGTTCTAAAATTTATTGTTTGAAGTTGATATAGCTCATCCTCAAGCATTACCGCAGTTATTTTTTTCCTTTACCTTAAAAAATATAAATCAGTTTTGTTTTGCAAATAGCAAAAATTGTGTCAAAAAAAGTCATTTCCCAAACAAAAAAAATCAAAAAACATACATTTGAAAGTTTTTTTTTCTTTTAATGATTTTTTTATTTCTCATGAAGCCGCCTTCTTTTTTTATGTGTTTTTACAAGACACATTCCATTTTGCTCACTTTTTTTTATTTTCCAACACATTTGACACAAATCAACCAAAAAACTTTTTTCTTCCATCAATTTTTTGTTGTTTTTTTTTCTTATTCGTTTGCTTTTTTTTTTGCCGCTTTGGCGGCATTCTTCCTTTTAGTTTTCTTTAAACTTTTATTTTGTTTTTTTTCTTGCAGCTTGATAAAATAAAAATAAAAAGCACACGTTTGGACACGCTTATTTTTGTTTTTTAAAGACCATTAAAAACAGTTTTTTACAATCGAAAATGGAAGAAAAAAAATTTTGTTTAAAAATAAAAAATAAATGCAATTTTTTTGTATTTACTAATAAAAGTTTGAACGTATGTTTGATCTCATCAGTTGAAAAACTTTCTGTATAAATAATTTTTCAAGTTTTCGAAATTAATTTATCGTTCCCCCCAATTTTTTACTTTTCTAACTGTTTTTTGTTTCTTATTTTCTTCAAACAAGCTTCCAAGTCAGTTTTTTTTGAGTATTTTTATGTCTAATAATGTCAGAGCTTATTTTAAAAACTATGTTTCATTTTTGTCATTTCAAACATTTTACCCTAATTTATCGAAATAAAAACTTTTAAACTGGGAATTACGAGTTTAACAAAACTTTTTAATACATTTTTTATTTCAATTTTTTTAATTTTTTTCAAGAAAATCATTTTTTTGTTTTAAAACCTGACATTTTTCTCCATATTCATTTAGAGTTTTTACTACGAACCACCAGTTTGATATTTATTCAAATAAAACCGTTTTTTAGCTGATACTTTTCACTGTACTTTTTTGGTTATGAACAACAGCATTATGCAGTTTACTTTTTCCATACTTTTTTTGGCCTTCATGTATGTGATTCAGTTTATAAATTTTAAAAAAAGGATGTTATTTTATGTTTGTTTAAAAAATAACATCCTGAAATTTTTACCATTTTTCATTAGTGGTTTAATTTTCCTCGAACATCCACATTTTGATGTTAACATAATTCATAGCTTTTTTTAACAAGTACTTTTCGCCAAACTTCCTTACGTGTCAGTTTTGTAAAAACATATTACTCATATATTAAATCTTTCAGTAAGCGCCAATTTTTAAAATTTGAAAGTTAATATTTACCCTCAAATTTTGTTTTTGCATTATAATTATTCAGTGTAAATTTCGATTTTTATTCTTTTTTTAACCCCCTTTGTAAGAAGTATGAAAAGAACGTGCTCAGTAGCAATTAAGATAAGAATGAAAGAAAAAAAATGATGTTTCGATAAGGTTTTTTTTGTTTGACTTAATCCTTTTTTCTCCCACTTTGTTGTCTTTTGTCTGTTCTTTTGGGGTACAAAAGTTGATGATGTATGCTTAAATTAAAATATTTATTTGTTATTACCCCTTGAAAATGTGTTTGAAAATCACAGTTTTGTATTTAATTAAATTAAATTTGTTATTTTAATTCTAGATATACAAGTTGTTAAAAATTACTTCAGTTTTTTTCTGTTTTTGTAGAGATAACCATTTTTAAATTTTAAAAATTGTTTATCCAATTATGACATTTTTAAATTTATGTTTTCATCTTAAAACGATATACAGCTAAAAATGCACTGCTTTAAAATCTCGTTTTTGGTCCACATATCCCTTAAGTTTTGTGTTAAATATTTCTGAACACGAGTTTTTTTCATTAAAAATTTGATATAAAATGTAATAAAATTATTAACTTTTAACTGGATCCAGTTTTCTTAAATGCTATTTGTAATACTTCAGTTTCAAATATTAACATTATTTCTTTCTATTTCATCAATTTTTTAATTTCCGTTTCTTCCACCCTTCTTTATTTTCCTTAAAATTACCAGCTTTAAATAATTTATTACCCCACATTTTCTTTTCTCCCCACATTTTTTAACAAAGTGAAGAAAACCAATCTGTTTTTCTCTTGCTTTTGATTCTTCCGGCATTTTTTTAGTTGTTGTTTAACATTTTTAATTATTTTTATTACCTCTTTTTTTCTTCACCATAAAAAAACTCGGATCAACAAAATCCCCCATCGATGACGCAAACAAAAACAACATTAACTTATTTTATTTTTGATTGAACCCCAAAAATAAAAACGCCTGTTTTTACTTTGCTTTTAATGTTTGGGTTAAAAAACAAGCTGTAAAACATAAAAATTTGTTGTACCAACAAAGAAAAAAAGTGCAAAAGCGACGTAAATTTTTTTTGGCCATTCTTTTTTCTTTTCTTTCTTTTTTCATTCTTTGTATCTTTGAAAAAAAAGAAGAAGCAAAAAGATAAAAAAAAACGGAGATCAATCAAAATATTTTTTCTTTGACTTGATGTTTTTTTATGCAAACAAAAAAATCAAAATGTAATAGTTTTTGAATAAAAAAAATGTTTCTGATGTAACAGCTTTTTTTGAATGGTCAGTTTTTAATTAAATTAGTCGAAAAGTTATCATTTTTAAAAAAAGAAAGTTTACTTGAAGCTGCACCAGTTTTTAATTTTTTACTTTCTGTGATTATTCAGCTTTCTGAGCAATTATCTTAACACACTCCGTTTTTTATATTAACCTTTTTTGACGACGGTTTAACACAGCTTTTTGAAGTTTTTTCTACATTTCTTCTCTCAGTTTATTTTTTCGATCGCGCTTGTTTTTTATCAAATCTTAAAGTAATACTTTTTGTCATTGAATCAGATTTAAATAGATATTTACTAACTTTTTTTTAACAGTATGATCAATTTTCGGTTTTTTTCACTTTAATTATGATTTTTTAATTGCCTGCTTTTTTTAATATTTAATTTAAATGAATTTTGATAAAAATCAAATATGTATTGCAGTTAATTTATTTTTATAAAAGGTTATAAGTAATTTTAATTAACATTCACACATTCTTATGTTATCGCCACAATATTTCAGTTTTATTTTTGTACAAATCGTATGATTGTCATCGCATCACTTTAAATAAGAATTGACAGTTTTGACAAATATTTCTAAGAAGATAGCCATCGGTTTTGTAGTTAATTTAATTAAATTTGTTATTTTAAATCTAGATTTACAAATTTTAAAAAATTACCTCCATTCGTTTTTTTCTGTTTTTGCAGAGATAATCATTTAAAATGTTTATCCAATTATGTCACTTTTAAATTTTTGTTTTGATGGTGTATCCGCAGTTCAGTTTAAAAAATTCATTATTTTACAAACTCGTTTTTGATCCACATAAATCCCTTAAGTTATGTGCTAAAAGACATACATTGTTAGAAGTGTTGAGTTATCTGAACACAGGTTTTTTTTATTAAAAATTTGATATAAAATGTATTAAAATTTTTAACTTTTGGATTCAGTTTTCTTACATATTACTTCAGTTTCAAAAATTAACATATTTTAAAGATAGATTGTTTTTCTTCCTATGTAGCTAATGATATAACAGCTAATTGAAATTTTTTTGTAATTATTACCAATTATCCAGTTTTGCGTTTGTTTTATTTCCTAAAAAAGCTTTTTTCCCGACTTCTAAGAAAATACCTATCAAATTCTTGCCAATTAACTAATTACTGAGAAAAAAAAGCCTGCTATCATTTACAGTTTTTATTAAACTTAAATTAAACTACATAAGTTTGTTCAGAGATTTATTGGTTTTATAATTTAGAATTTGCTTTTTTCCTTCCAAAACAAAATTGTAATTTTTAAAACTATTTTATTTGGGAGTGTTTAAGAAAATGGCAGTTTTTAAAAAATATTTTAGCAAAATTCCACAAAAATTTTATCGTTTTATTAAATTTTTTAAATAGCACTTAAAAATTTTGTTTTACATCTTTCTACCCATCTCATTTTAAAACAAATAATTGTTCTCAAAGCTACTTTGCTCGGTTTATTTTAAGGCGGTGATCTTTTTCGGAGACAGTTTTTCAATAATTAAAATGAGGAGATTAAAACATGGGAAAAATAAATCGTTTAAAGTTAAAAAAAAACAACGAGATAGTGAAGAATCAGTTTTTTCCCATTTAAAAAAATAATTAATAATTATACTCTGATACCTAAGGAATAATTTCTTACATCCCCTTCGAAAGTATTATGCAAATATTGATTAACATTTTCGTTGTTATTATCAAAGCAAAAAATAGTCACAGTTTATTACATTAAAAATATTATCTTTCTTTCTTTTGAATTCTATCTATGATGCAGTTTTTTACCATAAACAATAGGTTTTGTGAATAATATTTTTATTATCAGTTTTGTTTAATTTTGTTAAGACTATTATAATTTATTCTACAAGCTTTTATTTTTCGGTGCTATTTAACCTGTTTTTTTATGTTTCGAATATCTTTAAAACCAGATGTAATTGACGAAAGCATTTTTGTAGATATGCCTTTCCTCTTCCCAATCAGCATTTTATCTTGACAGTTTTACTTTGATTTCGTCTTTTTATCTCTTAAAGGGAGAGAACGGTATGGTACATTTTTCATTGTAATTTTTTGAAATGGTATCTACCTGACTAGGCTTGTCAAAAGGAAATTTCCCGATTTTTACGGGAAACAAATGTAATTTCTTGTAATTTCTTGTACAAATTGAAACTGATTTAGCAAATTCTGGCAGTTATAATGAAATGGAAGAAGTTTTGCAAAGAGAACAATGAATTTTAGTATATTTTTTGTATTTATTCCTGTTAAAATTTAATCTTTTATATATCAAATAGCGTTTTTTTACGAAAATTACTTGAATACGTTATCAGGCAGGGCCGCAAATAGGTCTCAACCGAGGGAGGGGAATTTCCAGCGAGGGAGGGGAAGTTCCCTACAAAAACTTGTTCGATCCAAACGAACACATTCTAAAATTGGAACAATACAGAGAAGATTAGCATGGCCCCTGCGCAAGGATGAC